>JBAIZL010000001.1:162403220-162688220 GCA_036971475.1 Prosapia bicincta
ATAAGTAATTACTTGAAGGAAAAAGTGAAAAACGATTGTAAACAATGTAAGGTTATGTTTG
Source organism: Prosapia bicincta (assembly GCA_036971475.1). Taxonomy (NCBI): domain Eukaryota; kingdom Metazoa; phylum Arthropoda; class Insecta; order Hemiptera; family Cercopidae; genus Prosapia; species Prosapia bicincta. The sequence goes on from JBAIZL010000001.1 coordinate 162,403,282, forward strand.
GAAAAGTCCAGTCAAAACACACACATTTCGAAATATTACAAAAGTAAAACACAAAGACACTTCACACACTAATAATAGTAATTAAATAAACACTGGAAGGTTGGTTAAGGATCGGAAAATTGAAACAGTATGTTAACAAAATTAAAACTGGTGAAAATAGTTCGTTGACATTAACAGATGTGAAAGTAAAGAAATAGGTCAAGTGTGCAGTCGACTATAGTGAGAAGAAATTGAACTAAATTATAATCCATATGTTTTTTTTTAAGAAGAAGGAGGCCGCCATATTTGTAACATTTTAAAAGAAAATCTAAGGACGCGTAGTTAGAGTCGTTCTGGCGTGGGACGCCGAGTAAGGTAGCGAATCTGCCAGGACCAGTCAAAATTCTATTGATTAGAAACTTCGTCAAAATTATACAGTTTTGTGAGGAAACTTGGCCAGATTAAACAGGAATAAGAAAATTAAAAGATATAGTACAGTGAAAATATAATTTGAAAGAACTAAAACGAATTTAAGTGTGTAAAAAAGTGAAATTTAAAGAGAACGGAATTCTACGTGTGAGCAAGCAGCCATTCGACGTTATTTGATAAGTTAAGTACCTAGCGCTATATACAAAAAATAAACTTTAGTGGACTCTTAGGATAATAGGGAAGTTTAATTTTGTACATTAGAATATCTTGTGATTAATAGAAATAAGATCATAATCCAGTTCAAATAGTTTCGCCTTTTTGCTTATTCCAAATTAAAGTTTTTCCATCAGGAAAATATTTATTAAAATTAATTTCAAAATTTAGTATTGTTTTTCAAAATTTATTTAATTAACAAAAGAAGTAAAAATATAGCCCATGCTATAACCCCGAGATAATAAGAGATCGTAAAATTAGCCTAGGGTATATTAAAATTGTGTAACTATAAAATTAAAAGAAATAAGAGTTAAACCGAGTTTGTTAAAACTTGTTAAGTTATAAATTTTTGTTTTGTGTTTATTGTTTAACTGTTAAAATAAAATTGTTCTGTTAACTGTTGAAATAAAATAATTATAATAAAGAATTTTAAATTATTCAGGAGTTTGTGTTTTAACTAGAAATAAAATATCTTCATTTAAATAAAATATTTAATAATATAAACCCCATTGTATTGCGTCTAAAGGAAAATATGTTATAATTGGCGCCCAACGTGGGGCACGATTATTAGAAAAATAATAATAAAGAATTAATTATTCATTTAAATATTTAATAGTAAAACACCGTTGTATAGCGTCTTTAGGAAAATATGTTATAATTGGCACAACAACGTGAGGCTCGATATAATAAGAGATAAAATTTATTTAGAGAGATTTTGAAACAAAATTAATTTAGAACTTTTTATATGAAAAACATTTGAACTGGAAATAATTTAGAAAAAAATTTGTAAAATTAAACACTGAGTTGAATAGAATCAAGGCTAGGTTTATAGTATATATAAAAAATTGTTTAATTTTGTATAATAAGTTACTTACAGTTAAAAAAAGAAAAAATATGTCTGATGAGAGGGAATTATACAATTTGCGGGGAGATAGAGCTTAAAAAACGGGAAAAAGGGACAATTTTAGAAATGAAAGAAATAGAATTGGAAGGCACAGATATGCCAATAGGAAACATTGAGGTAGAAGAAGCTAGGGGACTACCACCTATGCAAACCCAACAAAAAAAACGGGGAAATAATGAGAATGAAGATTTGAGGGAGATGATGAGAACTCTCATGGAAATGAGTGAAAAAGGGAGAAAGGAAATAAATAGACAATTAGATAAATAGATGAAATAAAAGGGGTAATGAAAGATATCAGTGAGGATATGAGGGAAATAAACCAAAAATTAAAGGAAAATAGAGACGAAATGAGAGGGATGAAGGAGGATTTGAAATCCATAAAAGAGGAAATAAGGGAGGAAAATAGGAAAATGATAGAGGATATGAGGACAGAGGATAATACTGAAATAGAGGATGTGAGAAGAGACATAGAGGAGAAAGATAGAGAATTAGAGGAGGAGATTAAGGAAAATTTTAAGGAAACAAATGAAATAATAGCTGATGTGGTAGAAAAAAATAAAAAAGAGATAGAGAAGGTAGAAAATATAATAAAGAAAAACACACAAGAGTTAGGAGAGTTGAAATTAAAGGTGATAGGAGAAAGAGAAATAACAGATGAGAGTTTTAGGAAAGTAGAAGATGTAAGGGAGAAAATATTAGGAGAGCAGGGAAAGTTAAGAAATGAAGTAGGAAAGATGGAGGTACTGCCAATAAAAAATTTAACAATTCGAACCGCAACTAATAAGAAGACTGAAAAGATTAATAAAATGATAATGGTAATAGGAGAAATAGGAGGAGTTAATTATCCGTTTCAATGCTTAGTGGTACAAGGCTTATTGAGAAAATTTATCAGAGGTACGGATATGTTAATGAATGTGGAGGCACAACTCGAGTTTGGAAAATGGGAGATGGAATTTAAATATGAGAATAACAGAGAAAATAGAACTTATGAAGCAGATGAGAGATACAATGGAGATGTAAACGGTGTTACGGCAAGGACAGGCGTGGGGACAAGAAAAGAGCAGGGTGCCCACAGTCAATCGGAATACTAAGACAATAAGAAACCCAGGAATAGAAATTAAATAGAGGAAACAAGTTTACAGGCATTAATAGACACAGGCAATAATATGACATGTATCCAGGAGAACTGGAAAAGGAAAATAATAATAAAATAGGAAGGGAGATATTAAATATAGGTAAAGGAAGCAATATGAATAAACTCTAGGTGACTATGTGTATAAGAAAACGTTAGCAGGAGATAAATTTTAAGGGATGGTAACTATATCTACGATAATTTATTGGAAACTTCGTCGAATAATGAATAAAGATAAAGATGAATCTATGTTAATAAATATTGAAGCATCGTTGTAATAAAAATATGGTAATTGTGTATTTAAACTTCGTCGTATTGTAAGGGAGAATCTGCGTTGATAAATAATGGAACTTCGTCGTATATATTATATATTATAAAAGAAATATGAATCTATGATAATAAATATTAAAGCATCGTTGTAATAAAAATATGGTAATTGTGTATTTAAACTTCGTCGTATTGTAAGGGAGAATCTGCGTTGATAAATAAGTATTAAAACAAAATTGATATTCGTTGATATAGGGACAGTGTAATCGAAGGAGCTATAGATATGATCAAATAGAGGATATGAAATTGCAACCTTTAAAAATATTAGATGTTAAACTTCATACAAAATAAACTGGAATGATATAAGAAAATAATTGAACTGGATGTGAGATTGGAAGGGGAGATAAAATACTAACTTAGAACTGAGAGTTAGATAAAGCTAAAAGCAAAATAAATATGAGACAAATAATAAACAAGGAATAAACAGAAATAAGGGAAAGAGAAATGTTATAACCAATTTGACCAAATCTAGACATACTATGACTCGGATAGGCTGGGATTTAAAGACACGGTATCAGAGAATATATGTTAAATAAATATTGAATCAGACTTATGATTGGAAGGATTCCAATTGTAATAATTAAAAAAAAATATATATATAATTATGGAAGAAATTGTAAATACCAGAACATGATTTATTGTTACTATATGTTAGAATTGTTAAGGAATGGTCGATTGAATGTTAGTTATAAGTATATTGTATTGTTAGAAGATATGTTAAGTAATATGTAGCTTGAAGTGTTCAGCTCAGTATTTGATTGTTAAAGAATTAAGATAAAATTGTGTCGTAGGAATTAAGTATAAGTGGACAGATAAAGGTATAAATGACTTTTAAATGGACAGTTATAAAAGTAGTAAAGACAATGGACGATAAGTTAGCCAAAGTGTTGAGGTACTTACTCAATAAAAAATGTGTTCAATTAGTTATTAAATAAAATGTACAATTAGGAAATAAATGTTAATTTAAATTTAATTTAAAAAAAAAATATGTATATTTAATCAAGCTTGTAAAATGTAAAGAATGTGTAATGTAGATATTAGTAATATTTTTTTTATTTAAATTAAATTAGGGGACATTGTAACATTTATAGAATGGGCTATAATATTATTTAAGAATTGGAAGAATATATTAGAAATAACTCACACAAAATTTAAAAAGAAATTCATTAAAAGATTGGTTAGGTTAAAATTGAAACTAAATTTAGGTAAAAGCCTAGATTAGTAAATAAGATATTTGAACTGTAAATACATAAAGAAATTTGTTGTATCAAATAAAATTTAAAACAAGATAATCTAATAATAGTTATATGTTAAACAAAATTGTAAATATTAGTAAAATAGGGCATAAGTAATTACTTGAAGGAAAAAGTGAAAAACGATTGTAAACAATGTAAGGTTATGTTTGGAAAAGTCCAGTCAAAACACACACATTTCGAAATATTACAAAAGTAAAACACAAAGACACTTCACACACTAATAATAGTAATTAAATAAACACTGGAAGGTTGGTTAAGGATCGGAAAATTGAAACAGTATGTTAACAAAATTAAAACTGGTGAAAATAGTTCGTTGACATTAACAGATGTGAAAGTAAAGAAATAGGTCAAGTGTGCAGTCGACTATAGTGAGAAGAAATTGAACTAAATTATAATCCATATGTTTTTTTTTAAGAAGAAGGAGGCCGCCATATTTGTAACATTTTAAAAGAAAATCTAAGGACGCGTAGTTAGAGTCGTTCTGGCGTGGGACGCCGAGTAAGGTAGCGAATCTGCCAGGACCAGTCAAAATTCTATTGATTAGAAACTTCGTCAAAATTATACAGTTTTGTGAGGAAACTTGGCCAGATTAAACAGGAATAAGAAAATTAAAAGATATAGTACAGTGAAAATATAATTTGAAAGAACTAAAACGAATTTAAGTGTGTAAAAAAGTGAAATTTAAAGAGAACGGAATTCTACGTGTGAGCAAGCAGCCATTCGACGTTATTTGATAAGTTAAGTACCTAGCGCTATATACAAAAAATAAACTTTAGTGGACTCTTAGGATAATAGGGAAGTTTAATTTTGTACATTAGAATATCTTGTGATTAATAGAAATAAGATCATAATCCAGTTCAAATAGTTTCGCCTTTTTGCTTATTCCAAATTAAAGTTTTTCCATCAGGAAAATATTTATTAAAATTAATTTCAAAATTTAGTATTGTTTTTCAAAATTTATTTAATTAACAAAAGAAGTAAAAATATAGCCCATGCTATAACCCCGAGATAATAAGAGATCGTAAAATTAGCCTAGGGTATATTAAAATTGTGTAACTATAAAATTAAAAGAAATAAGAGTTAAACCGAGTTTGTTAAAACTTGTTAAGTTATAAATTTTTGTTTTGTGTTTATTGTTTAACTGTTAAAATAAAATTGTTCTGTTAACTGTTGAAATAAAATAATTATAATAAAGAATTTTAAATTATTCAGGAGTTTGTGTTTTAACTAGAAATAAAATATCTTCATTTAAATAAAATATTTAATAATATAAACCCCATTGTATTGCGCCTAAAGGAAAATATGTTATAATATATATATATATATATATATATATATGTGTGTGTGTGTGTGTGTGGGGGGGGGTGTTTTCTTGCTGCTGTTGGAATGTAGACTAAACTCACTAACTTGGCATTTTTGTCCTCCTTGATAAACTGTTTCTTTCTAATTGCTGTATACTTGTTGAAACATGTATTGTGATCTGACTCACTGACATTGTTTTCTCTATTATATTCTGATTAAATGCCATCATATTCTTACAAAAAGATATTATCTATCTTTTATATTTATTTCTAGATATTATATAAACTTCATTCTTCTGACACCGTTATATAAACACTAATATTTAAAATTTAGTTCACACTGTACAATACCTTTACAGTTAAAAGAAACTTATTTATACTTAAAATTATTTATATAATTATTACACTCAGATCAGAAGATGTGTCTTTCCTCTTGGATTTGCCACTCCCTTTTGACCTCTTTCCAGAACACACTATACACATTCTATGTTTTTATTTTTCGTGGTAATTTACGTATTTTTTCTAAAAAATTGTTGCCAGTAGTAAGCTGACTAATAGGCCACTTGACCTCAGTAGGGGTGCATCCCCAGACAGGAATGCTTTTTTTCAAAACAAATACGCAAGGTTTCTAATAAAGGCCATACTTTAAGTTGAGGATCATATTCTGGTTGTCCCCTCTGTTTACAAAGCTGATTGTCATTTATGTGAAAGTTGTTCATTATCAACATAAATCTGTCATGACTAACACCCAATTACATCATCTTTTTTTATATAGGCTAATGACAGATCACAGACAATTTTGCTTTTTTAAAACATCAAACGTTTCGAATTTCTCTCCAAAATTCCTTTTCAAGAGCTCAATTTTAATTAAACAATTACAAAACATAACCTACTACAGTAAACTCCCGATTATCCGTGGGCAGATTAACCGGTTTGCGGATTATCCGGGATCTGGCATTGTTTTACAAATATCCAATTTTTATTCCAATCAGATTCATGTGTTTAAATTTCCAAACGGTGAATTACGACGTAAATACATATAAGACTTAATAGAAGTTAAGATTAAGGGAATAGATATGTAAATATGTACGTACTAATTTTTACATTGAAAGAGAAACATCTGTATATAAGAGCAGACTACTGTATATAAGAGACAATGACAAAATGCTTGGACGCCCGAAAACCTAATGTGTATCATAAGGCTATAAATAGTCTAGGACGTGGCATACGCATTATCCATGTCTGTCATATACATTATCGATCTTTATGGCTTTGTGACACAAGTAGACACTGTGCGACAAAATGGTTCTCAAGAAACTTAGTTCGCACATTAAAGCTAAATCAATACTCACAAAAAAACAGACGAAAGTGACAGATTTTTTTGTTAAAAAGTGAAAGTATTATGTGTAAAAAAATTACATATGTACATACATACTTACTTTTGACATATACTTATGTACGTATTGTAAATAGTTAGAGATATGAATGTACATGTTATAATCCGTCAAATACATAGACATTTTAAATTATTTTCTGTATTTATTTTGTCCTCTGAAGATTATTTGTGAATTGCACTAACCGAGGTCATTATTTGTGTAACTTATGGTATAATAATCAATTATCGATCGTTTTGCGTATTCTTTGGTCATAGCGGATTATCCGGGGAATTCGTAATCCGGCGTTGCCGGGCCACCCTACTCCCGATAATCGGGAGTTTACTGTATTTATAAAATACATAACATATATAAAACAAAATAAAAATCAACAAATTATAATTTATTATGTTTTATATGTTATTTATTTTATAAATAGTAGGTTATGTTTTGTAATTGTTTAATTAAAATTGAGCTCTTGAAAAGGAATTTCGGAGAGAAATTAAAAACGTTGAGTGTTTTAAAAAAGCAAAATTGTCCGTGATCTGTCATTAGCCTATAAAAAAAAATTAATAGATATTAACAGACATTAAATAAATATACATCTTTCTAAACAGCCGTCAATAACTCAGTAAAAAATCATTGCATGTTGTCTACTGGTAAAATGTGTTACTAATATTTAAAAAAAACATTACAGGGTACCCTAAACCCGTAAAAATACGGAATACGAAATATATTTTAACGGTGAATTATGAACCCGTAAAATTTCGTGATGCACAATCTATGGTAGTATTGGCGACCCGTAAAATTCCGTTATCTGTGTTCTGAAAGTGTTAAATCCAGGTGGAAGATGTATACTAATACAAAAATACTTACAGCATTTAAAATTTAAAAAATTGTCTAAATAAAATTATGTGTAAACGATAACATGGGGTGTTAGAAATACCCCACACCAGTTTATTATCTTCTGATTGCACACTGGTCAAAAGAAGTTTTTTCGTGATGACTGACATAATAGCTAAGACACCCAAATAGTAATTTCAAAAATCTTTTACCTGGCATGTTTTGTAAACCTTTCGCAAATAGTCAAGGGTTAATGATATATTGTTATCTACTTGATTAAAACAATTTCCTCAAAAACAATTTTATATAAACACAATATCTGAAAGAAATAAAACATTTTTTCTTTCAATATTTAAAATTAGGATGTACATAATTAAATTTATATTGAATGAATTAACAACCAAATATAACCGATAAAATAAAATTAAAAATACATCACTAACCTTCGGAGTCTTGCACGGCTATGAAATCGCTTATTGCATGAGTAGCAAGGAAAACTTCTATTCTCAGAATGCATGCATGAATGTTTCTGTAATGAACGTCTATCTTTACAAATTTTTCCACAGAATGTGCAAGTTTTTTCTTGAGACTGTTCTGAATTGTGACAGCGACGCACATGGTCTGATAAAGCAGATGCATTATCAAAATTCTGACCGCATGCCATACATCGATGTTCAGCACGATGTGATTCGGCATGAGTCCGTAGCTCAACTGCATTCTCAAAAAATATTCCACAGACTGTGCACACATGATCATCATCGCTAACTTCCTGAGTTGCTTCTGCTTTAACATGACTCCTGAAAAAACAAAAACTTATTTAACTACTGAAATTCAAATGCAAATAATTTATGTTTAAAAAGTCAAAGAATCAATGGAGCCTTTATAAGAACCCTCCCAGATCAACTCTTTGAATCCTATATAAACAAAATATATTTCTTTTATTTGTGATTAGGCTTATTAAATATGTAAAATTAAGCATTTAATAATTTTGCTGCAGTAATAATTGCAAAAATATATTTTTATTACAATATTTGATTATATTAGATTTTATTTATTGAAGTACTAATTACTTTAGTCATAGCTGGAGTTTAGGAACTAATTAATTTTAGCAATAATTTATGATTTTGTTAAAATTTAATAAAAAAAAATTGAAGATAGAAAAATGAAATTAATACAGATTGTCAGGATTAGCCTGACCAGTGACCTTGAGATGAAGAGAACCACTTGAGTTGATATGTGAGGTGGGATACCCGCTGAGACAGTCTCATATTAACTTTTGTGCATTGTACAAAGTATTGAATAATATAATGTCAAATGCTGCAACGTTGGCCTGTATGTTTCTACTTGGGTCTATTTCATCCTGCACATTTCATTGTCATACTATATGTGATAATCTATTACCTTTTATTAAAATTCGTTGTTCAATAATTCTGTTATTAGCTGAACTCCAAACTATGATCACACACAAAATTAATTTACAAAAAATATAGAATGACAAATTCAAACAATGTTATATTCTTTACATATTTTGTTTTAAATCTATTTATAGATTTGTACAAGGTGCTACAGCAAAACTTCCTTTTTTCAAATGTGCGCTACTCAGTCGGTTGATTTTATACCAAGTGCTAGTGGTCTCTTTCGATAGGCTGGAATCTGAAGTTTTGCTCCGACACAGTTGTCGCCATTATGCGTTGGAACAGTAAGGAGCGTGCTTTTGCCGTTGAGGCCTACTTTTCGAGCAAATGTTCTGTAATTGCATGCCAGCGTGTCTTTCAGAATCGCTTTAATTTAGCCCCGTTGGCCAATGTTCTGGACCGAAAATCAATCGTTACGTGGGTTGCTAAGTTTAGACATACTGCAAGTGCAACAAGACGAAAAACTGCAGTTCTTCTGCCTATTAGATCACCGGCAAACATTGAGACAATGAGAGCTTCATTTTTGTGCTCACCAAGGAATTTTGGGCACAAACATGTGTCTGCCGTTGGACTCTCTCCTTCTGTGAGGAGAATTTTTCATTACGATCTTCATTTCCATCCTTACAAGATGGCGATTGTGCAGGAACTTTATGAACGTGATTTTAATTCTTCGAGGAACACATGTGAGGTTATGCTCGAAGTCTTTCCTGAGAACAGTGATTTTGAGTGGCTGGCCCGCTCTCCCGATTTGGCTTCTTGTGATTTTTTCTATGGGGTTTTTTGAAATCCCATGTTTACGTTAACCGTCCAAGCACCATAAAAGATTTAAAGGCCAATATCCACGAAGAAATTGCCAACATAACGCATGCTATGCTGGCAAGAATCATGAAAAACGCTAGAAATCGATTTTCTCAGTGTATCGATAATGATTTGATCTTTAAAACTATGTGAAACAAAACTTTAAGTAAGTACTTACATTATTTAAAAAAATTATAAATTTACATTTCTTTGGAGGGATTCTATTACATTTTGAAAAAAGGGAGTTATGCTGCCACACCATGTATTAGTAAAATATCAAAGTATTTTATATCTGGAAATAGTTTATTACAAATTTCTCATATAATAACAAAGAAATATAAAGTGTTTTTTTTTAACCGTATTTTTGCCCGGCAGGTAATGAATGACAGTAAAGTTACTAAAGCCAAAATCTGTTCAATAGGATTGAGACAAAAATCATCAAAATGCCTGTTTTACTTTCTTGAATTACTACAAATGTATACTATAATGGGTCATGATAATGAAATAGAAGATAATTTTCTTGTATGATTTCATAGTAGATAGATAACTTCATAACTTTAGATAATTTATTTTACTGTTACAAAACAATGAAACAACAAAAATAAATAACATGCTGGAATAAATGGCATCTGTCACTATAACAACTGGCAATTAAAATCAATGATCAAACATTTGCCCATTTCCGAAGCAGGTTGGCCAACAACAGTGACTAAACTGTGTATTACAAGTCTTACAGAGGATGTATTACAATATCTATAAGGATATTTTGAGAAATACATTAATTGTACTAATTTGAACAGTACAATAATATCATAAAATTAAAAGCCTAATACGTGAAGTAAATTTACTCTTTATTGAGATCTTAGGACAGTATTTATCCATTTTACTCTTATGTAAGAGTAGAAGAAATAAAATGGCGAGTGGAGTTAAAGTAGAAGAAAGAAAGGTATAATAATCCCCTGATACTGGAAGTAGGTGAAAATTAAGCATTCTGTAACTTAGGATTTGGGAGCGTTGAATTCCTAAGTTAGATTTGTCATATAACACAGATAGGTGTCTACCTACAACCTTAAAGTATCATTTAGTATACTATTTTTATACTGAATAATATTAATATTCACATAAGCTAATTCTTTAATAAAAATAAATTAACACTTCAGAGATTTTTAATGGATATATCTACAAAGTAAATGTCATTAATACTTTGAGCGCTGGATGTTTTTGGGTGTTTTGAAAAAATCATATCTTTAAACCTATAAAAGATATAGAAATGAAACTTACGTGGTTGAATCGTTCAGATTTCCTCTTTATTTTTATATACAACACCATAACTTTATCTTTGAATAAATTTGTTAAAGATAACATTTTATAATTGTCACTTTTGAAAAAAATATTTAAACGGAAGTGCACTAAACAGTTTTTTACAAAACTAAACACATCAAATACATTTACACTGTCTTTATTTACACAAAACAACTTTTTATATACATAGACACAAGTTATTCATACATTGAAGTTTTTTTGTGTGATAAACCTTGAAACATGGCTCTTTGCATAATGGGACATGACATTCACATCAGAAGATGTGTCTTTCCTCTTGGACCCCACTCCCTTTCGACCCCTTTGCAGTACACACTTTACACATTCTTTGTATTTTATTTTTTCCTGGTGAATCATGGATTTTTTCTAAAAAATGATTGTCAGTAGAAAGCTGGCTGATTGATAGGCCACTTGACCTTGGCCGGGGATGCATCCCCAGGCAGGAATGCTTTTTTTAAAACACATACACAAGGTTTCTAATAAAAGCCATACTTTATGATAAGGATCATATTCTAGTTATCCTATCTGTTTACAAAGCCGATTGTCATTAATGTGATAGTTGCTCATGATCAACATAAATCTTATCACGACAATCACCCGATTACATCATCTTTGTAAACACCCAACAATAAGTCAGTAGTAATGCATTGTGTGTTATCTAGTGGTGGAATGTGTAACTAATATTCAGAAAAACATCACAGATTACCCCAAACCCATGAAAATATGGAATACGCAAAAATTTTAACCCTGAATTAAGAACCCGTAAAATTGCATGATCCGCGATCTACGGTAGTACTGGCGACCCGTAAAAATATGTAATCTGTGCTGAAAGTGTTAAATCCAGTGGGAAGATGTACACTAATGCATATTTGTATAATAAGGGTATAGTTTGTGTTTATGTCATAATATAACAAACATAAAGAAAGGTATACACTAATCTGGCAGATATGGGCCTGGGATACTGCCGGATTACTGGAGAGCCCATTAAAAACACAATATTTGTGTATTACCCAAATATAAAGAAAACAGTCCTGTGCTGTACTTGAAATAATAAAACAAGAATGAATGTACTGGTCTGTACGTTACGATAAAAGGTTACTTCATCTTTAACGGTAAAAACAAAAACAAACAAAGCCTAGAACACAGTTTTTAAAAGTCATTTAAACTTAAATTATTTGCATTGCTCAGCAGGCTTAGAAAAGTTTTCTTCTGCTTTTTTGTTTAAAATGAGACTTTTGAAACTTTGTCTTGTAGTTGTTTCAACACTAAGATGTACTCGCGGGAATACTGTTTTATTCGGCCATAACTGTACACAACTACTGCAAAAACATACGGCTCAAAATCATTTGTATATAACAAGCTACACAACTAGACCGGGTGGTGTAAAAAACCCCACAAGTCCTTCACAAGTTCCAGATCAGATGGAAGATTACATTTTATTAAAAAGTAGAACAGACAATCGTTCCATTGGAATGTATTTATAAGAATTTTTATAAAAATGTGTATAGATTAATTTTATTTACATTCCGATATGTTAATTGAAGTTTACGTCACCAAGAAAGACTTTTACTAACATTTTATAGAATTATAATATTTTGTAAAAATAATATGTCCTATATATTTCTTTTATTATTTTTCCAAAAAAACTATCTTATACCTATTTAGTTTTGTCTATATTTACCAATTACGGTAATTATTTGTCCTGTTATTACTATTTATTTAACGGATATATTTTGTAATTTAAAGCAACTAATCAATTTGAGTAATATCACCTATGAGGAATATGAAAGTATTGTGAATACACATAGGGATAAGAAAGGGGACATACAAATCGCTGGCCTGCATCATAGGGAAAGATCATCATACATGATGTCACACACTTGAAACAACTTTTCAATGGGGTTATAAAGTGATGTCTACCTGTTTTACCCCATTCACTAATAAGAATGGGCACAATAAAGTTAAGATTATGAAAAGAACATAATGATAAACTGATCTGGTAATAGAAAACTACTTAATAATACTAAATTTATATATACTTCTGGACATCTTACTTCAAGTAAGCAACCTTGTCCTAATGAGGAATGCATCTTCCCACTTCCAATACCACTAGAACAAAATGTCCCACTTAACCATCTTTAACTTTGTCTTACCTAAACTTCGATTGCATTTTTAATAAATTTGTTCAAATTTTTGAACATTATAATCTTGTAATTTGCAGTTTACTACATGTGTTTCGTTGCATTATCAGCAGTTTTCGTCTTTCTCTTTACTTATTCTACAGTTACACACTTTAAGAAAACATATCATTGCTCAATTTCAATAATGTCATGAATAAAATTCAGTAAAACAGAGTTAAGAATATTTATATTTCAATATAAAGATGGAAACATGTTAAAAATTCCTAAACATTAATAAAAAAAACATGATAAAGTGAATTAATTACAAGCACAAAGACGGTGGAAGATAACACTAAATACAAACCAAACTAAATACAAAGAAAAGTCTAACCAACCTACTAGTCAATGTTTATATAAATGGCATTTCAAAAGAGATAAAAATTTATAGTTATTGCTTAGAAATTTATTGCTATAAAATTGCTTAGTATTGTAATTCCTGAGGATGTTGGTAATGTCAACCAACAAAAAGCTTTGAGTGTATTATTCAATCAATTATTCCTGTAATTAGAGTATATTATTTAATCTTAAATATAAATATATATATTAAAGAAGAGTGTTCAACAGAAAGAGCCATGAAGATTAAAAATGCTCACGAGTTCTTTTCATTGCAAATGATTAACTTTACTTTTACCAGATTCATAGATGCTTTCAAAAAAGAGATTTTTCTTGGTATAGAGCTTAAATGCACACTTTAGGAATTCAAGTCAACATTTTATTTTGATTTTTGTTATAGTTATCAATTTGAATATCGAGATAAGTTTAGGAAAAGAATATAACAACCTGGCCAAAGTATCAAGAATTATGGCTTTCAGAGTAGCATTCCTGACACATAATATCTGTCTCTCAATGACACAGGTGTTGCGTATTTTAGTTATATCCATATGAAAAGGAAAATGCTAAGATAAAGACAGAACTAAGGAAAAGATATAAAATTAGAGTAGTAAGGAAAAATTAAGGCTTGCATGGGCAGGGTCGCTTACTTAAAAAGGATATTCTTCCTACTGAGATAACCATAAGGACAGGTGACTAAATATCTATTATTGCCTCATATCCGAATGTTTTATATTAAAATAAAACATTGTTTGGATTACTTCCTTGTTATCTTTTAAATTTATAATTTATTTTCATATTTAATTTTAGTTATATTAACAACAATAATATAGTAAGCATAGTTATATTGCAAATTTATAAGTTTATTAATATTTTTATTACCTGCGATGACGTTTTAATAAATCCATTCGATGGAATGCAACACCACATATTTCACAAAAGAAATTACCAAACCTATCGTCTCCAGTGTACACTGAGCCTGCAGGTGACGAATCAAGGTGCGGATGTTTTGCTCGTCCATGTTCTCGAAGTAAATTAACATCCCAAAACATTTCCCCACATACATCGCATTCGAATGGCGAATCTCCTGCATGGATTCTTGAATGTGAAGCTAATGCTTTCTCTCTAGCAAACCCAACTCCACAATGTTGGCAAACATAAGGACGACTTTGATCAATGACAGGCCACCTAGGCACTTGGTTAACAATGTCTGTATTGCGTGACATCTCTGAGAGTAAACGCATGTCTTCATCCACATAGTTATGGGGTTTTGTTGTTGAGATCTTGCTTCCTTTTTTTATTAACCGATGTTTACCTGAACAATAAAATTTAAAATATTTAGTTTATCAAAATTTTTTGTCTGAACATATTTTAAATTGATCTTACATACACATTTAAATAAAAAATAAGACTTCCTAATAACAAAGCAGCTATTGTACATTTTCTGGTACACAAGGAAAAATTCAAAATCATACTAACACTGTCCAATACTTCAATCCCAAACATGTAACACATAATCTGTTAAATCCTAAATTTTTTGTCTTAGAATGCAAATTTCTAAATGGCTGTCAGTAGCAGTCAAATCTTATTATGACTGATAATATTGCACTGAGTTGTGTTTTCCTTTATATACAGATGCTTACTGCATAATTTTACTTTCATATTTTACTTAATAAAAACAATTGATATTAGGAAACCTGTAACCCATTTTTTCATGACAATATGACAATGTAACACTAATATTTAAAAATGATCACTGTCAAGACAAACGACTATAAAATAATATATGCTTAGGAAAATATTCACTATTTAAAAGGTCTGTCATGCATAATGGATTTTTATAGAACGCATTAACATTAGGTTTTGTTTTAAGTTGCAAAAGAATGCCAAATAACCCACAAAATGTTAAAATCTGTGTATGGTGATAAGGTGGTAATTCTGAAGACTGTGATCGATTTCAAAGCGGAAATGAGTCAGTTGAAGACGAGCAGCGTTCGATTGAAGACGAGTGAGTACATAATTTGCTCCTAGGCTATTGAGTGATGAATACATGGAAAGTAGTGCATCAGTCTGCACAGAGTTGAAGGATCGTCTTCAAGCAGATCTGGACTTCATGGCTAAAATTGTAACTAAAAATGAAAGTTGGGTCTATGGATATGACCCTGAGACCAAAATGCAGAGTTCCCAATGGAAAACCAGTGCATCTCCTAGCTCTAAGAAGGTACAAAAGTAAAAATTGAACATCAAGGTCATGCTCACTGGATTTCTCGATAGTGAGGGCGTAGTGCGATCAGAATTCGTTACAAGTGGAACAACTATGAAATCTGAATTTTTTAAGAGCTTACTGCAACGTTTGCTAAACGACATACGATAAAAGAGACCAGACAATAGGCAAATGGCTTTCTCTTCATCACGACAATGTGCCATGCACAACTTGTTAATCATTTGCGAGTTTTTGGCCGAAAAAAATGTTCCTGTCTGTCCAAATCCGCCATACTCACCCGATTTAGCACCATGCAACTTTTGACTCTTCCTAAAAATTAAAATTCTTCCTAAAGGAAAACATTTTGACACCATTCCTGACACTGAGAGGGCCACAACCGAGCAGCTAAACGCCCTTCCGAAAGAAGCCTTCCAGAAATGTTTCCAGTCAGGGATCCACATTGGGATAAGTGCATTGCAACCAAGGACAGTAATTTGAAGGAGATTAAATCAAATTTGATGTAAGTATATTACTTTTTGAAATAAAAAAATTATCCACCGTATTTTTTTGATCACGCATTTTATATGTTTTGAGGGCTTGTAAAGAAAAGTTCGTCACAATAAGAATGAGTTAATTAGGGGAAATTTTTTAAAAAAGGGAAATAAGTGTTTTTTATATTGTTTGTTAATTTATATTTTTTTAGTCAAACAAAGATTTAGATAACTTATTAAATTATTTATAAAATTACATTAAATTCTTACTTCTTATTATATTGGACCAATATTTATGAGAGAAAGATCCCAATAAAGCAGTCTGTGAGATTATAAAAGTAAAAGTAACTGTTACATTAAAATTAATGTTAGTATTATGAGAACAAAAAGCCTCAAAAAGACCATAATCAATTCAGGGAAAATTGATTATTAATTATTATAATTTACATGTTGTTATTTAGTCATTATAAATTTATGTAAGCATAATATCTAAATCATGTTATATTAAGCTGGAATAAATAAGTCCTTTGTAAAATTTAATAAGCTCGATTGATTTATTTAGCAACCTAGAGATGCTAATTTATAACTTATTTACTTTCCTAAAGAGTAAGTAAATATACATAAAAACAACAAGATATTCAAATACAAGAATTATTTATTAATTTTTATTTGGCAAACAGTTCCATCATCATCAGGAATCAATAATGCAATACTTATTTTTGTTTGCCAACAAAAAGCATTGAGTAAAAATATGTGTGTGTTGTAACGGGCTTAAATTGAAAAATTAATAGTTACAATAAAAATTCTAAATTGAAACATTTAAAAAAATATTATAATTCATGAAAATAAAGAAAAGCCAAAATGTAATGCAATAAGCATAAAATAAATGATCTTAACAAATAGAATTGAATAATAGACAAAGCCATTTGGAACAAAAGGGTGTTTTGTAAACATGAAGAGTTGAAAAAACGGTCAAACTAATGTTAGAGAGAACATCAACATTCGAGAAGAAACAGTTTGAAAAAAGAAGAGGCAAATCAGGAGAAGAAGAGCCTCGAAAAATGAGGAATTAAAAGGTTTTGGACAAAGCGATGTAAAGTGCAGAACAAGACAATACCAAGCCAGGAAAGGATGACTTAACGTGATCTGACGATCATACCGCCCCAGGAGTCATCCCATTGGTTGAAATTGACAAAGAAAGCCCACTGTTTGAACTGCGAACAGAGGTATAGCAGCAGTGGATCTGCTCAACAATTTCAATTTTCATGTTAAAAAGTGTTTAGATCAGAAAAAATACAGTGTTAGAAGGGATGCCTTAACATGTAATCTTGTGAGTTTCAAACAACCCTTTTGAAGAGGAAACTGCCCGAAAGCGGTTTTTTTAAAAACTAACATCGTGTTGCATTGCGTTTTTCCGACCAAACAAGTTTTAAAAAAATAACAAATGTTTAAAAGAGTGAAATAATAAATTTGAAAGAGGGTGAGTGATTAAATTATAAATTAACAGAAGTGAAATTTAAATAAAGTAAAATTGTTAGATTGTTAGAGAAAAATTTTGATAAATGTATATTCGTAAATTTGGACTAAATTAGAAACAGTGACACTCAGTTCGTAAAATTATAAACATTTGGCTTTTGAAGAAAAAAATGAAAGACAGAGAAATGTAAGAAGATGAAGTCATGATGACAACGCAACTAATTGCTGGCAGAGGGAGTTGTCAAAGAGGTAAGATAGCAACCACCTACAGGTTCTACAAAAAAGAATTATGCATTCCAAATTAGAGGTTAGAACTAGCTTCTCTCTTTTGCACAGTAATAAAAATTCAGTCAAAAACTATTTTGGGGAAATTTGAAAGATTAAAAATTAAAATTTTTTTAAAGGTGAAAATTAAAAATGAAGTGGCTTTCTTAAAGTAAACCACTTTATTGTGACGTCATTCTGACGTAGGAAGCTAGTCAAAATGGCGGACACCAAATAGTAAACAATATCATAGACACGAATATTAAAATCGGTCTGTAAATTAAAAAGTATATTTGCAGTAAATAATATAGAGATAATTAGGTGTAATTATGTAAATAATTAGACTAAAAAATTATAATGTAAAAGTTAGACAGTTTTAGCTCTAAATTGTAGTTAGAGGAAAAAGTTATATTAAAATACATGTATATTTTGCTAGGGTTTATGATACTGAAATTTATGAAGACATCAGAAATGTCTGTTTTAACTTGAAATGGATAGGAAATTATGTCTACTAAATAAAGATGTTTAATACAATGAATTAATTTTGTTTCCAAAATATTGGAGATTTCAAAAAAGTAATTTAAATGTGTAAAAATTTGTTTTTGGAATGATATATGGTTTTTTCTTTTTATGTACAGTAAACTCACGATTATCTGTGGGCGGATTAACATGTTTGCGGATTATCTGGGGTCTGCCATTGTTTTACAAATATACAATTTTTATTCCAATCAGATTCATGCGTTTAAATTTCCAAACTGCGAATTACGACATAAATACATATAAGGCTTAATAGAAGCTAAGATGAAGGAAATAGATATGTAAATATGTACGTACTAATTTTTACATTGAAAGAGAAGCACCCCGACGCAGGCCAGCGAAATAAAATGGGCGAGCAGACTACTGTATATAAGAGATAATGACAAAATGCTTGGAAACCCGAAAACCTAATGTGTATCATAAGATTGTAAACAAATGTCAGCTAATCTCGGCTACAAATAGTCTAGGACGTGACATATGCATTATCCATGTCTGTCATATACATTATCGATCTTTATGGCTTTGTGACACATGTGACACAAGTAGACACTGTGCGACAAAATGGTTCTCAAGAAACTTAGATCACACATTAAAGCTAAATCAATGCTCACAAGAAAACATGAAAGTGACAGATTTTTTTGGTTAAAAAGTGAAAGTATTATGTGTAAAGAAAATTACATATGTACATACATACTTACTTTTGACATATACTTATGTACGTATTGTAAATAGTTAGACATATAAATGTACATGTTATAATCCGTCAAATACATCGACATTTTAAATTATTTTCTGTATTTTTTTTGTCCTCTGAAGATTATTTGTGAATTGCATTAACCGGGGTCATTATTTGTGTAACTTATGATATAATAATCGATTATCGATCGTTTTGCGTATTCTTTGTTCATAGCGGTTTATCCAGGGAATTCGTTATCCGGCGTTGCCGGGCCACCCTATTCAACGGATAATCGGGAGTTTACTGTATTTGATTTATAAATTTATGTTGGTTTTACAAAAGGTCTATAAATTGGATTTTATTTCTCAAATATGTGGGATTTCTGATTATTTTAAGATTTAATATAACGGTTTTAATTAATATAAATGGTTTGAAATGTGTTAATTTTTTTTATGAGTTTAATTGATTAAATTTATGTTTGTTTTAAAATTTGTTTTAAATAGGATTGTAGGATAAAATATAAATTTCAATATGCTTGTCAGGTAATAGCTTTATTTTTTTAAAATATGTTTATTTTGGTTACAAATGCTGAATTTTAAATATTAGCTATTTTATGACTAAATGTCAAATTTGCATAGGTTAAGGTTATAAATTTGAATGGTTCTGTTTTCTTTAAAATATTTTGGGGTCAAATCAGAGTAAATGTTGAGTCAAATTTGAAATTTTAGATATGTCTGTTGTTTAAGGGGAAATTTTGTGTTTTCAAGAAGACAAAAAGGGTTAAATTTATATTTAAAATAAATTAGCTACATGATTCTACAGTTAAGATGAAGCCGTAAAAAATTGTGTTTGTTCGTAAAGGGGGGGGGAGGAAGTATAAATATATTGAGCTAGCTTATTTAGAAAAACAATAAATAATATTTCTAAAAAGAACTGGGTAAAATAGAATTATAAAATAGGAAAGTATTATAAGATAATTTAAGAGTGTCAAGTTTTATACGTTACAAACTGTGCAGATGTGGAAATTTGATTGTTATACAAATAAAAACGATATTTTTTACCAACTTGCAACTTGTGTAATGATTTTATTTAATCACATTTCTTAAACAATCCTAATCACTTGGTCACCAAGCCCAAAGGGCAGACTGTAGCTCACTTGCGGGGGACAGTCGGTTAGAGCGGCCTGTCACAGTGTGTGTGTGTGTGTGTGTGTGTGTGTATAAATCTACAGTTGTAAATGTTTGTAAAATTTACAAGTTAATTACATAATGCTAGGCTATATTTAGACAGTAGTTTATATTTTTAAAATTTATATATTATGCAGACAAAAACACTTAATGATGCTTGTACTTAATACTTTAATTTGTTTAAAAAATCATTAGATTTTAAAAAACTCAATCCACATCTCTAAAAATTAATTGCATAGTTTTACTTCGTATGTATCTTTGTTTATTTACAATATTTGAGAAAAACTGAAAAAAAGAAATGTTTTACCTGATTTTCTCTCTAACTTTGTTGCATGATGTTCTGGACTGAATTCACTATTGGAACTAACACTATTCTTTTTAGGAACCAAAGATTTCTTGCGTCTCCCTTTATTAGCATTTATCTGATTTTGTCGAGGAAAGTCATCTTCGTCATCATCCATGGATGAACGGTCAGGTGCATAAGCATGAATTTTCATGTGGTTTACAAGGTCAAACTTGCGGCGATACTTTGCACCACATAGATTACAATCTGGAAAATGTCAATTATTCAAAATATCTTTTAATTCGATAAGAGTTTTAAAAAACAATTAAAATAAGAAAAGAAAAGTTTATGTTTAAGCGAAACAATTTTATGTTAATCATTGCATATAGTTAAAGTCAATTGTTTAGAATAGAGCTTAACCTCTTCTAATTGAAGTTGCTTGATGTAATCATCTTGAATTCACTGATTAAACTAATTTTAAAAATACTTGACTAAGTAAATATGTAATTGTGTACTTGCTGTCGCGTTTCAAAACATTCGTTCCTTTTACGAAGCTAACCCTCTACTGGCGGCATCGGTTAGGTATATGTACACAGCATTGGTACTACACACGCTTCAAAGAACACATTTCCCCCAAAAAAAACAAACAAACCCTAAATCCAGCTACGTAAAACACATAAAAAAACACCCAACATATACACTAATTTAAATGTTCTACACACATTAAAACAAAGTAAAGGAACTAACAACCTTAGAAAAATATGAAATATACAAACACTACGCAACAGATAAAGAAAACATATAAAATGATCACACACATTTTGAAGCCAACCCCCTTTTCTATTATATGACACACAGCCAAAACAACCCATCCCATTCCACAGTCATAAATCAATTCCCGTTAGAGCCTTTATACCTAACTGAGCAAGTTATACCTAAGTAAGCAATTACGTATTCACTTAGTTAAGTATTTTTAAAATTAGCTCTTCTAATTGTTTTTGATCTAACTCAATTAGTAGCAGATAGTTTTAGGCTGTCAAATCATTACCAATGATCTACTTTGGACTACTTTAATTAAAGTAATTCTGTTGTTACTCTAATGTTCTACATTCCACAATCTGAGGTGGTTTAAGTTTGTCAGTGTTAAACTAATAGTGTAACTAGTCACATTTGTTTCTGGATTCTTCATCTCTCAGCATCTTGGCTTGCTCATGTGTTGCTATTTCATCTCTCTAGATTCTTTAAATCCTCCTTATATATGTGTCAAGATCAATCTAAATCTAAAGGATTATTAATTAAGGATTACTTAACGTCAACTAGCTTTTTAAACTTACAATTTAGTTATTTCTCACCCAAGTAATTTAGTCAACCTCAACATGTTAGCTCGTGTTCTTATTTTTAATAAACATTATAACTGTTTTATCCTCAACTGCAACTTTGTAAACAATTATAACATATGTTTTCATTTTAAAAAATAGGTCATTTACAAACAATTATTTATTATACAAATTATAAAACTTAAGAAAAACAGTTGGGATGCATTACTCAATATTGACTGTTTACATTGCAAATGTTTATAATTTGTGCTCAGTATGAAATGTCTCAAAACACTCATCCTTAAAACTATACAGTTTGTATTCTCTTCTATTTATTACATGATTTATCTTTGGATATCTATGTATTTTTCAATTTCCTCCTACTTATTCATATTCTTGTACAATTTAAGTTCATCTATGTTCTTATTCACAGGGTCTTTATCTAGGCTTTATTTTACCAATTTATCTATTTCTGTTCTACTCATAGAAATGTTATCAGTCTGCCACCTTATAAGCAAGGTTTAGAACAGCAAAATCTTATTTGAGATTTACTGGATTTTAAAGATTTACCTTGATAGTACAGTAGTCTCGATAATTCGAGGTAGATGGGACCGAGACCCCCTCGGATTACCGAAAACTCGGAATACACAAAAATACACTATTGTGCATTAGATAAAATAGGTGTTTTAATAAACCCCAACACAGTACTATAATTAAAAATCAGTTTACAGAACTTTATATGGACATTTATTGAAAGCCCGACTCATTTACTTTACGTACCATATTATTATAAACATATCTTGGAAGCTCGATTCATTTCCTTTGCATACGGTATGACTATAAACATTTTTTGAAAGCCTGATTCATCATTTTCTTTCAAATAGATAAAATAGGCTCAAATTTAACGGAACATCGAATTATCGGAACTCGGAATTTCAAGACTCTACTGTAGCTATAAAAAACCTATCTTGACTTCCTTCAAGTAAGAAGCTCTCTCTGTTAATCAGAAGGTTCACAAATGTAGTTTACTACTAAAATTCTAGATGTTGTTCAACTTCGTTTAGATATACATAGACCATATTTTTTGACAAATTATCATTCTGGAGGTCGATTATAAAATAAATTATAATAATAATCTTATTACAATAATATAATCTAAATATAATAATAATAATAATAATATTATATAATAAATAATTATATATAAAATAAATTATTTTTCAATATACAAATAAAATTAATAAGTTTGGTAATAAGATAATAATAAGAGAGTTGTGAATGGCATTGTCTAATATTCCAGTTGGTGTTCTCTTAACTTGGAAAACTACTTTTACTATTTTTACTAAACAGTAAACAGTCCTCAAAAGGTGTAATATGATCAGTTGCTTATTATCTGTATCGATCACAAGAATATGTAACAAAAATATTTTCCTATAAATATAAATTCTATTGAAACCATTTGAATTCTTCTGAAAATGTTTTTCTTTCAATTCATACATTAGAGAGATAAAATTTTGTGAGCAACAATGTCTGTTCCAAATCTTACTGATATAAAGATAACATAGTGGCCAACGGTTTTTAAAGGTATTATTTTGTTTTGTATTTAACATTTAAAAATATGAATTTGTAAAATAAATAAAATTTTAAATTAATCTAGACTTTTGATTAAGAAAAATCAAACAAAACTAATACTAACCATGAAGTTCCTCAGAAGATTTGTGAGTAATTATGTGGTTCATAAGAGTTGACTTCTTACTAAACCGTCTACTGCAAAAATCACAAGGGAAAGGATGCATCTGCGAATAGAGATCTTGGTCCTGAGAAAGTGGGATCTCTATTTCATCGTTAGACTGTCCTGTATCAATTCTTGATTTAACATCTGCTACCACAACACTGAAAAATTTATTTATATAAAGTTTGAACTCAGTATAAAGGATAGAAACAAACATTTTTTACAAATAATTAAAGAATAAAAATATGGCACAACTCACAAATATACAATTTTTTAATTTAAAACGCGTTTCAACGACTAATTTGTCGTCATCCTCAGTGAAGATACACAAATGAAATTAACTAAAAAATATATATATATTAAACATAACCTATAAAGTTTTAGCAAAAGTAAAAACAAAAATGAAAAATTTTCACTTTTGTTTTTACTTTTGTTAAAACTTTATAGGTTATGTTTAATATATATATATATTTTTTAGTTAATTTCATTTACGTATCTTCACTGAGGATGACGACAAATTAGTCGTTGAAACGAGTTTGAAATAAAAAAATTGTATATTTGTGAGTTGTACCATATTTTTATTCTTTAATTATAACTTTCACTCACAAGCCAGCTCGAATATTATTTATATTTTTTACAAAACTTGTTTTTTACTAAAAATGTTGAACTCCTGAAGTAGTCCTGATCTCTACACGTACGATTCCAACAGAGAATAATACGACTTCAGATATGCAACTTTGTCCATATGAGTTATTATTCTCCCAACTTCAAGAAAGTTATTTTGAAATATAGTCCCTTCCATAATTTTACTTTTTCTTAAACACAAATGGTAAAGGTGTCATAGCTAGAAAACTCTTTATAACACCAATAGATGTAGGTCTACTTTATATATATATATATATATATATATATATATATATATATATATATATATATATATATATATATACACACACACACACATATTATAAATGGTAATTTTGTGCCATTTGCCTTGAAACACGAAAACTTGGCACTGACTGAGAATTACATCTAGGTAAAAATTTTATTGAAATCTATACAAAACAGAAAAATTCAGAATTATTCCATAGTAAAACAAGTTTATTTTTAAATTAAATTAATATAATGAGAGAATATAAAAGAATATTTGTATTTCGTAACATAATCTGAACATTTTAATCAGGAGGCATGTTGAATTTAATAAAATACCAATTACAAACCCGATTGTAAAATTTGTAAATATATTTATTTTGTATATTTTCAGTTATTTAGTACCTTTCAAATAAATTTTAAAAAATAAAATAAGGTTAGGTACATTAACATTTTGCCATGGATTTTGTTGTCTATGATGATCAACAAAAGGCAATATTTTTAATAAACTAATTAACAGCATACAGAATTTATAATGAGCTATTATAAGTTGGCTTTACAGACAATTATAAAACCTTTAAAAGTCTCTACAGTAATTAGTTTAATAAAAAAAGTTAAAATTGAGTGCTAAATCTCGGTTTGTACTAATTTCCATCATATTGTTTTCCAGTCCATTAATCTTATACCTCAATTTTAAGCTATTTTATTTATGTGTAGCCCATTTATCATTTTTTATGCTCTTTATTTACAATTTATCAAGTAACTTTGATTTACATTAACATGTTTGATTAATTAGAAAATTACTAATAAAAATTTTAATAATATATTTCCAGATTTCATTCTTTACAATAGTTGCCATTTTAACAAATACTATAAAAACAATTTTCTAAGTTAATTCTTACTGAGATTAACAAAGACAAATCTTATTTTAGTAACCTTAGAGCACTATTTTTGACATTGTGTGGTAACCATGGCAACAGTTTCAGGTTTTAAGATGGAGGTTTTGACGATAACCAGGTGGAGGAAAAATTTCATATACATCTTTGAGAAATATATTTCTAGGTTATTGGAATGTTGGCATAGTGCCAAGGCACACTAGACTTCGAACATGAAGATTCTCAGTTCGTATCCGCCTGGATCCCACAAATTTTATAATTTAATTATTGAATAAATATTTAAAGACAACTATAGTGAGCTAATAGAAAGAATTTAAAAATCGGCCTAAACAATAATCTTAAACTAGAAAAATGAATTTGTTTCTGCCTCAATATAAAACAGACACATTGTGATTTTAGAATACTGTCCTGCAGAAATTAAAATTGAAGGAAATGGCATAACACACAGCTCTCTTTTTACTCATAAGTTAAGTACATAATGACAGCCCACATGAAATAAACAGAAGTGTCATCAGTAAAAGCAGTGTCCACAGATAAGTTTAACTTTAATTTTGAAAATTGGATTTTTTAAAAAATTAATGTTATGTAAGACATACAGTCCAATTCGTGTATTCCAAAACTCCCACTAATACGAAACAAATTTAGAAAATATCAAAACGAGAAATAAATCAATGACTTTATGAGAGGTTCAAAGAAGAGAGACAACATTGTTTTGTTTACTTTGCAAAGACCTCAGAGTATCAATCCCTTTTCATTAGTCAGCCTATAATACTCGAGTTTCAACATTTACGCCAAGCAGATGGTAGAATCGTTTCCTCATCGCAGTGTGTTAAACTTCAATTTTTATAATGGCGTCTTCTCTTAAAAAAAAAAAAACACACCAAACGCTTTCGTTGTTGGATAAGTCCGACATTCTAAAACAACTTGATGCCAGGATATTTACTAAAAAATTAGCAAACGATTTCGGAATCGGAAATTCAGCAATCAGTGACATAAAGAAATACAAAGAAAAAATTTTGCCCCTTGTGTCTTCTATGATCAGGGTAGCAGTGAAAATGAGTGAATACACTTTAGTAGAAACTGCTCTATACACATGGTTTCTGCAAGAGGGATATTGCAGGAAAAGGCAAGGTTCTTTTTTTAAATCTACCCCAACAAGGAAGACATTAAAGCCAGTGATTATTGGTTTGACAATTTCAAAAAGACACATGGAATTCGGTGCCTTTCTGTCACGGGAGATAAATTGTTTAATAATACGGATGCTATAGGACCTTTCCATCTACAATTTCTGAAAAAAGTTAGTGAATTAAATTTATCTTCTGATTAGGTTTATAGTGCAGATGAAAGTGGCTTATTTTGGAAAGCTTTACCAAAAAGAAACAGGAGATGCTGAAGAAGAAGAAGAAACACAGGTGTGAAACACGATGATGCAATTTTGCCTTTCAACACATTCATTGACTAGGCAACGGAAAACGACATACCATACCATCAAGTCTTGCTGCTGCTTCAGATCAGAAAGAAGGTTGTAGAAAAAGCAATAAACAAACCGAAACAATAAAAATTTCGAATATTTTAGTAAGAAGCGAAGTTCAATAAAAAAGTCAATTTTTTATATTCGGTACATAGAGTAGTAAGTTTATTTGTGTTTCATCAAGTGTTTTTCAAAAGTTATTATATTTAACAAATTTGATATGTTATTGTTAGTTGTTAAACTTAATATTTAACAACTAATTTAATATGGAACTTGACTTTATAATTTTGTTCTTACTTATGAATGTATTTAAATAAGTCAAACACGACTTCATTACAGTCATCACTATTATAAGGCGGATAGGCGTAATATTTAAACCTAAACAAGTAAATAAAGTGCTAAAACTGTAATAATTACTTTGTGCTTTTTTTAATGATACATAACTAAATCTAATTAAACAATACAAGATCCAATACTAAAATGTTATATGTAATATTAAATGTAAATTTATTTATTGAGTTAGTGACGTAGATATAACATCGACTCAGTTCAACATCACAGGCATTAAGCTTATGCGTGCGTGCGTTAGATTAGGCGCTTACAGCAGTGATTTTAGTCACCTTTCGCTAATTGAACGAGCTGTAGATACAGAATTAAAACTGAATGGTAAGAAAACTTCTTTTTACTGTACAGAAATACAGAAACATTTAATCTTAGAAATGTTAGTTTATAAGTTATGTGTTAAAAATAAGTGTTATTTATGAGTTATAAGTGTTATGTTAGAAATAAGTTGGTTGTTAAATATTACGTCCATATTAAGTTGTTATATTGTTCATTTTAAAACTTTACGTTATATAAACCTTTTCAATTTTAAAATACATGTTTGAAATGATAAGTGTTTTATTTCAGTTATTACTGTACCATACTGTACTTAAGTAACTCTACTTTTAACTTTATAATACCATATAGGCATATAGGTAGCAGTATTTATGTCATAGGTATAAATAGTACGTGTACATTCCGGTAATGCAAAAAATTCGATAATCCAAAATGGTCGTACATTTATTATTTTGGATTACCGGGATTGAACTGTATATAGATTTTGTTGAATAAAAATGCAGTTGTATCGTGAGTCAAGTATCATTTATTAAACCTAAATAAATATATTTGCGTTGCTTAGTAAATGATACTTGACTCACAAAACAACCTCATTTTTATTCAACAAAAAATATTGTGAGTGTACACATTATCATATATAGATTTAATTACAATTTGTTGTACAAGCCATTAACGTCAAAAATTCATAGAGTTAAAAAAACAGTCAAATGTTTTTTATAGGACAACAAATTATCTATTGTTAATATAACTGACAACAAATTCAGATAACACACTATTTCCTTTTCACAGATAAAATCAAAGAGCTTAGATACAATACACTCTATTATTAGTATTTAACTAAACAAAATTTCCATTGGTACTGTGTACATAGCTTGTCAGTAGCACAATGGTACAAATTGTTCAATTTTAAATAATATTTATGATAGACATTCTTGATAAGACCTATTTTTATTAAAATGTTGTAACTGTTATTCATGAGTCACTACTTAGTGGTATTGTAGCAAAGGGAGCCAGTATCATAATTTATGTAGATCAACACCAAAGGAAAACTATACTAATATACTATTTGAAGTTGGGAGTTCTCATATGATGTACAGTGATATAAAAAGTTCTAAAGAAATGTACATCAGAAGGGAGTGTACACAATTTATCACGTATATGTTTCTTGAATATATTGATGATCATTTTATTTAAAACTATTTTTAGGGAGGTGCATTCTACATTTGTTATATAGGATATTTACAAATAAATAATAATAATTTTTTTCCATGTTTTTTCTGTATCTAGATACAGTAACTTGTGATGTACTATTATATTTTTTAGACTGGAAGGGTGACTGAACAAATTTAGATTAGTCAATAAAAATATACTTTGTGTCAATAGAAGCTTGAAGGCCGGTTCTTAATATTTTGTTCAGCCCTTATAGATCAGGATGGTAATCTAATATTTAGGATAATTTATTTTGTTTTATTGGTAGCTCAGAGTAATCAGGAGATGGTACAGTGTGTGTATAAAATTTTGCCAGACAACAATAATGAACGAAAATACAAGGGTCAACCACAAAATATCAAACGTTTTACTATAACTAAATAAAAACAAAAGATATCAAAATAAGGCCTTACTTTCAGTATTTCAATACCTTAATCTATGTTTCGATATTGTTACGTTCTTATGGGGGTTCAATAAATTGTAAGACAATTCTAGACTAAATAACTAGACTTCACAGACTTTTATTGCTATTATTTATACATTTAACATATTAAAAGCATCGAAAAACTGTTTTAATTAGGTCTGATAATAACTACTGAGTTCGTTGATAGTCTATTTACATTTGCCAGTCATTGCCACTATCTATCTACCACTAAAGCTTCAGAAAGAAGTGAAAATCACTAGATATCAGGATAAGGGTGTAAGGAAGGTTGATAAAGTTTTTCTACTAAAGTATTTGAAGTTCTTCCTGTCTTTGTGCACTTTCATGAGAACAAGCATTGTCATGGATTAAAATTTAAAGATCGCAATCCCTGTTGTTTGTTTTAGATAGGATGTCATAGCTTAGGCAGAGTTTCAATGTAGGCTTCTCCATTAGTTTTTTTTGGGGGGGGGGGATTTGTCAACACCTTAGGCACCCAGTCATCCACCATTTTCTTGCATCCAATATACTGTCTCAATTTTATGTAGTAGAGACCTCGAAATTTGAGGAAAAGATCTGTATAATATGCTGAAGATGAAATGCTAGTTTTCTTTAATCTTTTTTTTTTAACTTTTGCTTTTAAATTATCGAGGGGTGAGCTGGTCTTCTTCCTGCCCCTGGATAGCTACAAGATATCTGTAGTTACTGAACGTCAGCATTAGATTTCCTAGTGAAAATCCTATGGGAGAAGTAAAAATATACCTTGTCCGATTGCTACTTTCGCAGCTAGAGTACGTTCAGGTCATATTGTGATCCAAACATATTTGTTCTGCTTTAGCACTTCGGATTCGTCGCAATGCTAACAAGGAGGAGAGCTTGGAACATATATTACTTAATTGTTTCTACCCAATTCCTGCAAGGGATATTTTAAGAACCCGAGTATCCGCATTGCAGGAAATACTAAAGAATAAACAATACTGGGCTATTGCATCTATCATATACCATGGACATCGGGCTATCAGCTACACCAAAAGCTGGACGCCTGTAGCAAGAAGTAAGCTTTCAAAATGTCTATAATGAGCACTGATCTTTCACTCCAGTCTTTATCGTACACACTGGTTCTCCCTTGTTAAACATCATGTGCCATTTCCTCACAGAGGATTTGTTTATTGTATTATCCCCATACTTGTTTTTTCCCAATAAATATTGATAGGCAGAGCACTAAGTCCATTCAAAAAGCGAATGACATTACTCACTTCATATTAGATACCATTATTTTTGAACATTCACAGAACACAAATATGTAGATATAGCAAAGAAACTCTGCTCACATTGAAGCAGGAGGCTGAACTAACTGCCACATATTAAGTAGTATGACGGACAAATGTTCTTTACTTATTGGACGACCACTAAACCTAAATAAAATACAACGAATTATATGAAGGCGGGTGGTAGGAGGAGAAACTGTCCTGGATAAAAAATAACGCTTTTACGCTGTTACCATCTTAACTCATTGCAGATTAAATGATTTACGTTCCGAGCAAACCAGCGGATATGAATTAATTTTGAATTCAGTAGTCACCGCAACATCTTGAATAGGAACTTTAATAATTGTATTAGATTATTATAAATAATTGTATTAAAATTAGTTATCTTGTATTAATTACCTAATTAAATTAATTAATACTTAATAATAATTAAAGGTTAAATAATTAATAAAATATTTAAAATAAATTAATTAATTGGAAATAAAATATTATTTACAGTTTGATGCTTAGTGGTTGACTGTAAGCTCCCCCTTATAGAATCACAACTAATAGTTCACTTTACATTTATTATAAAATAACTAAAATAATTTATTAACATTTATTTTAAGATTCACTAAATTTTATTTTATAATTTATCAATTAGGATATTGATATATTATATTAAAGATAATTTATTATAAAAGTTCTAGTAAAATGATAAAAATTTAAATAACACAATATAGAAAGCTAAAACTTTCATTGAAAAAAAAACTAAAAATGCTCCATATTGTAATGAAGACAATTTTAAAAACCATTACAATACTAAATCATAGTTTTAAAAGAATATCTTACATAAAATTTGTCATGGATATAAAAACAGATTAATCAATTTTATAGCCAGTAGGGCGTGTTAATCACTTTGATTTAGAAGAATAGTTTTAAATTTAATTATATTTGCTTACAAATATTGGAGGCTCTGTAGAAAAATGGTAATGCGACATTATACAAATATGTCACAAAAACAATCCAATGAAATTTTATCTCTTACAGATTATTATAACTGGATTAAGAAACCACTTTGATTTTCCTTAGATAACTCAACACAAATTCAAATACAAATAAAAGACGTACACAAAACTCACAAATTAATCTCATATTATTATCTCACATATTATCAAATGGTTGTGATAATATGATGTTGCTTAAATTATAAAAAATAGGCTTGTCTGGTGAATCGTGATGTTGCCTATTTAAACAAACTAGGTTTGACATAATTTCGGTATCGATAAATTTGTTAAAGCCAGCTATCGTGTCAGGCATTACGGATGGGACCATATAAATGGCTACACCCACGGATCACATATGACCATTCCCAACCCCCAGAACTCGACTGGGTGGCATCAGTTGAGAACTTGTATTATTGTGCTCAGACTCTGATACCTGTGCACAGCGGGCACTCTCTAATAACCAAAGTCCAAAGTGGCTGGCAGACCAACAACCGTGCTTACGTCTTCGGCAAAGCAAACTTACAGCAGCTCTGACCTTTTCAGCACTCTCAACGTGGAATGTTTCTGACCAGTCAAAAATCCTTAGAAGATGTAAGTGTCAAAAGTATAAAGATTGAGTTGATAATGTTGTGTATGTAGAAAGTATAATCGCATGCGTGTAGTGAAGTGAGTATTGTCAGTAAAGTTTATATTAAACTGGGGTACAATGACGGGCATCAAACATTTCTTAGCAGGTACAACTAGTTCACACTTCCTGCGGACTAGAACTTTATATTCTAATATTTAATTCAACGTATCCTCAAATTGTTGCTCAAACACTTATTGCTATGTTTTAACTCATTTTATGGGGTATATAGTAAAATGGGTTTAATTTTTATCATTATGTTTATCTGGAGTGTGCTGTAACAGTCAAATTGAATATAACCTCAGGAATTCCACCAAAAATAAAATAATTTTCTGTACAAGGAAGTAAACGAAGTTTGGCACTATAAACCAGAAGAGGTTAAATAGTTTGAACATATTTTAAATAAGTAACATTTGAAATGTAAATGAGGATTTAAATGAAGCGTTTTTGTGGTTAAGAGGCTTTATTTATTTAAAATAAGAAATTATACCACAGTTGCTCCAAGTTGTTACTAGATCTATCATAGAATGCTAGCTTTGAGTGGAGATCGAACAATATGTAATTTATGGATAAAATGTTGAAGAACAATATGATAGTATCTCATCAGAAACAAAAATTTCAATCTAATAAAAGAAAAAGAAAAGTATATCTAAGTTTGTTCCCTGAAGAATCAAGTAAATATAATTTGTGACTTGCTTCAATGTGGAGGACACCAAATAATAAGTACAAAATCTTTTTATTTAGAGTATTATAATTACCTGCCATTCCCAGCATCGTCACACTCCCTGTTGACGCGTTTTGGAGGACCTCCATTCGTCAGAAAGTTTTATGAATATCAACGGGGAGTGTGAGAATGCTGGGATTGGCAGGTAATTATGATACTCTAAATAAGAATATATATC
Source organism: Prosapia bicincta (assembly GCA_036971475.1). Taxonomy (NCBI): domain Eukaryota; kingdom Metazoa; phylum Arthropoda; class Insecta; order Hemiptera; family Cercopidae; genus Prosapia; species Prosapia bicincta. Next base: position 162,436,513 of record JBAIZL010000001.1, read on the forward strand.
CCAGCGGAAAAGTAGAAAATTATCAAAATATAACTGCAAAAGCTAAATAAAACCAATAAATAATTAAATAAACCCGAGTAAATGAAAATAATAAACTGAAGTTAATTATTGGTGATAAAATATTATGAGAAAAGTTACTTTAAGCAAGGCATTTTAAACGAACATTAACACGTTCAGCACGCTTTGGGTTCCCGCTTCTAAGAGATGGGAGCACACCGGCACGCTCACTCTCAGTCTAATTGAAACTTCTCTAGTGTCGATACATGTTTGTATAAAGGTATGATTTTTATGTCAAAGCTTCAGAAGAGTTTGGAGAACATTGTCCCGTTTTTAAATCCGACCATCCCAAGTTAACTTTTGATGCTTCAACTGAAACAATGCTTCAGGGAGTTTTATGAACAGATTTAATTTGGTTTAACTTTTATATTTTAATGTTTTTTTTTTTAGTTTGAACCACTTTACGCTGCAAAATATCCTGTAAAACCAACGATCATAAAAATAAACTAAGCTTTCTGAAATAAAACAAGAATAAACGAAAACTGTCCTATTAGAGTGATTGAACCCAAAGGTGGGAACAGACTATTGTAAATATGAGTCATTGACAAAATGCTTGGAAACCTAATGTGTCATCATAAGATTGTAGTAAACAAATGTCAGCTAATTTTGGCTATAAATAGTTTCGGACGTGACATATGCATTATCTATGTCTGCGTTTACATTATCGATCCCTATCACTTTGTGAAATACATGACATAAACAGAAACAAACATTCTGAGTTAAAAACTGAGTGTTAATTTTAGTATGTAGTATATTTTAGTAGTAGGTACTTTAGATTTTTATGTAAATTATCTTTTATTCTGTCTCTTTTATTGTGTTTTATTATTTGTCATACAGTATTTTATCATTTGTATTTTTTTTAATTGTGACCCGATAAATAAAAAAATATTTTAACGTCTAATACACTGTTTTGATGTCCTCAATAAATCTGTATACGTTAGAAATAAAATTATTGAGATGAAAACAACGGAGACGATAATTAGATTTGACGATAAACTATGCAACCAGCATAGCATTAAACTGCCGTCAGAGGTGGAAGTTAATGAAAAACATAAAGTAGTGTGATGAGATCACCAATATCGCCGCCGTGCTGAATGTGTTAATGAAATAAATAACATATATAAAAAAGTAATACGAATAATGTTATATAAATGTTGTCATAAAAAGGTTTTCCTGAATTAGGAAAATTTAATGGAACTAAAAGTATTATGAGTTCCATTCCTGGAAGATGTAAAATAGAAGATAAATATTCTCTGTTTCAAAATCGGTCTAGTTTTGCCAAATCGAAAACTGTGTAGAAGGTAATTCAAAAAGAATGTCTAATGCTGTAGTTGGACAGAGAGTTTTAACCTAACCTTCAAATGATACACAGGACAAAAAATATAAAAAAATAGTTAGTACAGTAGAACCTAATTATAACGGTCCCTTTTAAACTGGACATTGCTTATAAATGACTGTGTTTTGAAAATCATGATATTGTCCAGCTACATAAGCAAGTGCTGCACAGTTTAAACAGCTACTGACATGAATGCTGTTTCAGGACGACCTTCTATCAAGCGTCACTTTCCTTAAGAAGAACAACAGAACTGTAAAGAGTGCGAATAAAGCATACAAATATTATTAACAATTGTAATATTAAATTAGATAGTGTTTATGAATGTTGAATAAAAACTTTTCAAAACATGCACTTTATGATCTGGTATCCAAACGTCACTGGCCTGTAACTTCATATTTGTTTTAAAAAAACTACCTAAAATAATGAGAAAGAACTATAAATAGTGTAAACATAATCAGTAATATTAATAATACTAAGTTATCAAGTGTTATAAATGTTTTATAAACAAATAACCTATCATTCCACAAAAAAGTTACTAGTAGAAATGTTACTTCTGTTTTTCAGAATGTGAATTCTAAATTAAAACAACCTCAAAATGCTTTAAATCTGAAGACTTCCATACTAACAGTAAGTTGATATTTTTTTCTATCTCCCAAATAAAACGTACACTTTTTTAATGCTTTTATTAACCTTCTACTGATTTTCCCTCTTTTAATTGCATGTTAGCCAATTAATGGGAACACTGCTTTATAATTGGATTTTAATTAAAAAGTAGTTTTGAGAAGACATTAAATGCATTAGGAATGCATCACATTTACAAATATCCTGAAAAAATAATCTACAGACTACTTTTACCGAAACTACTATTTAAAAACATTTTTTTTTAATCTGCATGCATTTTGAATCTCTGTACCAATCCCTACAGAAAAAAATTCAAAAGACCAGCGTTGGCCAAACCTTTCCTTTTTAGCAGTAGCTTTCTTTAAATTGATCAGCACATGCTTGTTGAAACTCATATTCTGCTTTACTCTCCTACATATTATAGGAGAGTTTAAAGGCTTTTGTCATAGAACAAACTATACAACTTTAGGAATGAATGATACTCTGAAAGAAAAAGCATATGCTTTATAAAAATCTTTTAGAATTACTGTTTAAAAATAGGCAAGTGTAAATCATTGTACAAGTATCTAAAGAACAACTATATGAAACTTGTATAAATACCAAGCTACTATAAAAAGTGTGAAAGAGAAGTTAGCTAAGGAATGTGGTAATGATGGTGAAACAAAAATTTACTGTTTTAGTTTTAAGCTGATTAATGATGGCTTATTTTACCCTAAAATAAATTAAATTCTAAATACATTTTTGAAAATATGGTCTATTCATATACCGTGTACATAATGTGATACCTGAATGTAGTTCAACTACGGATGACATAATGTCCTCAGTAGATGATGAAAAAGGAACCCCTTAGAGGAACATTCAAAACTAATGCTTGCCTGGGGACTGGACTTATAAAGAACAGTAACAGACCAGTCAATGAAAGCTTTCCCCTCTGAAGACAATAAACCTTCATCGATTTGCATGAAAATTTGTGAGTACTTGAAGTGATACAAGTGATACAATACCAACTTGTGCTTTTACCCTGGGGGTTATTGCCACCCCTTTTCGAGGTTGAAATTTTGTTATAAAAACAACCCCAGCAATCGATATAGGGGAAAATTCTAAACATTTTTATTTTATGGACTTTTTGTTGTCAGTTATTAATGATTGAAAATGTTGATTTTTTTGTGAAAAAAATCATGTTCTGAAATGGTTCTTTACAAATAATTTTAAAACTATTCGTATTATGACAAATTTTGTTCTTATCAAAATTGGAGCTAATGAAAAAACGAAGAATTGGTTTCTTGAATTACTGTTGTAAATTGAATCTAAAGCAACTGATAAGTATTTAAAGGGCCCATATTTTGTAAGTGAATACTCGAATTCAAGTAGTTTGAGGTTAAATAAAGGGAAACCAACACATTTTTGGCACATACCTAAAAGACTTTTCTTAGTACTTAAAAAGACCTTTCGAATGAGCTACAAATGGAGTTATAGCATTAAAACTAAGCGAGTTATGATGAAAATAAGACAGGAGTCTCAATTTTGTGTTAAAAAAGTGAAAAATAAAACCTACATAATTTCCACCAAAATTGAAATTTATAAAAATTCCTGTAAGATTTAATTTATTTTAGTATAAGTAATGAGCTCAAAAACTTTGACCAGATTTGAATGTTTATTTTTTAAAAAAAGTATGATTTTAAAAAATTCAGAACTTTCCAAATTTTTCAAAATATTTTATATTTTTAAAAAATAATTTTAAAACTACTAAATATATGTAAAAATTGTTAATTACAAAAATGTAATTTTGTATTAACAAAGATTTTGTTTTGTTTTTATTTCTGTAGCATAAAAAACGCTCGTGATATCCATGTCAGAATTTTAAATTTTATTGTGAGGATCATGTATGAGGGTCGTCCAGAGAGTAAAGAACGTTTTGATGTAGGTCAATGAAAACAAAAGATACGAGGATGAACATTTATTTACAACTATTTATAACCTTACTCTATTTTTCAATAAAATCACCGGAACCGTCAAGGCACTTGTTGTAGCGTGACACCAATTTTTGAATACCGACGTTATACTCTTCTGCCGCCAAGGAATGAAGCCACGTTTTTACTCCTTCTTTGAGATCATCGTCGTCCAAAAAGTTTTTCCCGCCTAAAAACACTTTCAACTTTGGAAACAAGTGATAGTCACTCAGAGCCAGATCCGGATTATACAGAGGATGTCCAAAGATTTGGTCCCATCCGTTTGGTCTTGTGGACATCAGTAAGCATCTTAGGCACCCAACGAGCACACATCTTTCGATAACCAAGACGCTCCGTCACTATTTTGTGCAAAAGCGACCTTGAAATTTGTGAAAAAAATGCCAGTAGACCGCTCAAAGTGAAACGCCGGTTTTCTTGAATTTTTTCGTCAACTTTCGCTGTCAACTCGTCAGTAACGAGTGACGGCCTTCCACTTCGTTCCTCGTCGTGCACACTAGTTCTGCCTTCATTAAATTTAATGCACCATTTTCTCACCGATGACTCGTTCATCGCATTGTCACCGTACACTGGCTTAATTTACCTATAAATTTCTATGGGTCGAACATGCTGCACATTCAGAAACCGAATCACACTACGGTCTTCACACTTGGCGGGATTTTCAATTGGCGCCGCCATTTTGAACTTCCACAAGAGACGCAAACGTGACCTCACGGCACCGCTACATAGCTCAAACTGAAGCAGAAGGTTTGGACTAAAGAATAAGCCCACTCCCGCGGTGGTGGGGGAACTGCGCCGTCCGTGATGCGCAATCGTTCTTTACTTTCTGGACGACCCTCGTAACATGAGCCCTTAGAGCCTTCCACTATTAAAAATAATTGGTTTGAAAAAAATGGAGTTGTAAATAGCTCTTGAAATTTCCATTAAAATTGTTTTTGGCATAACAAATAACAGAGTTATCGTAAAAAAGCAATCACCTTTTATAGAAAAATTCTAGCATACATTTTATACCTGGAATATCATATAATACGTATATTATTCTTATTTATATTTACATAGGTAAGGTTAGGGTTGAAAAAATAAAAAAAATATTTCATAAGCAGTAAATAAGTTCCGATCAATTAAAGTTGTAAAAACTGCTGAAATTAATTAATTTCATGATAAGGGGTAGTTTTTAAGGGTTGATATTTCACAAGAAATAAAGAATTTTTTTTATATTTAGTAGAAACTATTTCAATATTTATAAATGCACAATTAAAACTGTTAAAAATCATTTTTATTGATTTCTGAATAAGAGGTGGTTTTTAAGAATTGAAAATTCGCAGTATCAATAAATATATCATAAGCAGTAAATTAATGTTTTGTACATTGGTAGTGTCCAATTTAATATTTCAAAGAGAAAATAAAATATTTCCATGTTTTTCAGCTTAAGTGTCTTACGACTAAGAAACTTAGGCTTCTAAGTGTTGAAAAATTGATTGAAATCATAAATCTTGCTTTAAAATGTTAAACAATATTTATTCTGCATAAGTAAATAATATTTTTACCAATAGAATCTTTAAATTAGATTTTTTTCTTCAGTTTCTTGCAGAAAGGGAGAATTTCATCCCTTAAATGCAAAAAGTGCAAGATGGGCCCATGTCACTTTTGAAGTTGAAAGTAAAATAAGCTTGATTGTAAATTTTCATGAAAATTGATGGAATTACAAAGAATTCTGGGGCAATACCCTATTTCTAGCTTCAATGACTGGATTATAATGCTCTGTTTACATATACACAGAATGTTTTGTAAGTCTCAGACCTTGAGATGTAATACAAAGATAAGTCAATTGGGAGCCACAGTGATATGGTCCTCTTAAAAGTGCTACTTTCCAAAAGCTATTATCTTTATTAATGTTCTTCCCACTTCCGGAAACATTCCTTGAGCTTGTTTTTCTATTACATTTTTTAAGCTTGTTAATAGCTATTAGGTTCCTTTGTTGCATATGTCCTTTACAATCAAAACATTTCCCTTTTAATTTTATAATTTCCAATTTTGGAAATACTCAGACATCACATAAAGCTATATTAGGACTATATCAAGATTGTTGCAGATGTTTGGTGTCCCGTTTAATTAAGAAGTGCTGGATAAGGTTCAATGAATGACTTGGTGTATTGTTAAAAGACAATGATCATTTTAATCTTCTGTTTAAAGTTAAGGAGCAAAATCGCAGGAATTAAGGAGGAAACACAGTTGAGGAGTAAAATGTAACTGGAGATTTAGATAGCACAAGATCATCCAACTCCCATACAGTCAATCGACGGGTTTCATTGAATACTGCATGATCACATTCATCATTTTCAGAATTTCTAGTATTAATGCCTTCCAGATAATCTATCACTCTCCACTAATATGCGTTCATTTTTAAGTTATTATTTTATTTTACCATTATTTTATCTGTATCCAATTGATCATCACTAAAAATGATGCTTATCATTGAAATAGTCTCTGAATCTGAAAGGCAAAGTTTCTGGGAAAATTTAATTCAACTCTTTGCTTAACACATTCAGTCATAGTAAAATGCAAGGGGATCAGATGCAATACAGCATGAAGTAGTGTTTGCAACACAATATTGTAACTCACTGAGGAAACAGAGAACTGAGAATGCATGAAGGCAGAAGAGAGAAGGCGTCCCTCTCCATAGCCATAGTTGGTCCAGGTCGATTGGATGGAGGTCAAAAACTTTAGAGGCAGTCCTTGTCACTAATGGTCACACACAAATTTAAAAGATTAGAATACATCAATGTAAGTGAAGAGATATAGTAGTTGGTTATTGAATGTTCTGATACAATATGTAAATGAGTAAAGAATTAACTATGAATTTCAACAACAAGCCAATGCTGACAAAAAGAAAGCTAATGGTAAAAAGGTTTGGTTAATACTAATCTTTTGAGACTCTATTTTTCTTTGAAGGGATTGATACAGAGATCCAAAATGTTTGCACATTTAAAGAATTGTCTTTGTAAATATTAATTTAGCTGAAAATAGTTCTAAATGTTACCACAAGAAAAATTAAAAGTATTATCAACAAACATACCACTGTAATAGGTTTTGGACACTTAATACCTGCAGTATTGCAGATTGGTCTACATCTGCTATAGCAATTTTACTACAGTACATATATTTACTTTAAATTAACACACTAATAGTGTTCTTTAGACGAATCCCTATTGGAGAAATTATTTAATAGGTCACCTAAAGAGAAAGTACTTTATCTCAGATTCATACAAAACTTCAACTTGAAAGAAATCAAGAACAAAATTCTTGCTGCTGACCTTTATTTTTAATATTAATAAGACTTATATGAAGTAATTTATTCCAGAGCAACAATAATCTCTTGCTTTTATAACACTGTGATTCTTCCTTCTTTATTGATCCAAGACCAGGACCAATTGTGGTTTACGAGCGACCACTCCTACTATTCAGAACAAAATTTCTATGCTATTACAACGGAAAGTGTGTAGAAAAGGATAAACCACAAGTTATTAAACCTTACTAAGGAGCTCAATATTGCAAAGTTTATTTCATTGGCAAGACTTAAGTGAGCTTAACCAAGTGGTCTACATGGGCAAGATAGGCAAAATCAATAATATTCTACAAGAGGAAACCTAAGATGCAAAATACAATAGCAGACATAGAGTATAGTGTTGGGATAGAGTAGATAATTTTTATTAGGAATTTGAGTACCTATAGAGAACCTGCAAAACGTCTGGAGGCAAGACACTGTAAAGCTTTTCAGTATCAAATTAACCTTAAGAAAAAAGTGAATGATTTATTAAAAGTAAAGAAAGAAGAATTACCCAGTGTGGTCCAAGCTCCAGTTATCACTAATTACCTCCTCTTCAGTCACCTGGATTTCAACGAATTCTTGGATTACTGGTTGGTTATCGAATGCATTTTCTACAACTGGATTGATACTTTCCATGACTTCCAATGTTTGTAACTGATGCATATCTGTGCTTGAAGTGTAAATTAAATTAGACTGATCATAAACTCCATTGTTCATAGATGTATCATTGCTTGTGATGGCTACTGGGTCAGGAAACGAGTTGTGATGTTTTGTGGGGAAGGTAATGCAATCATTACTAATACCACAAATTAATTCCTCATCAGTGTTCTGTTTTTGAATCCAGTGTGGTTGGATATTTTCCTGTACATTTGCCATCCTGGCTAAAACCAGAGGCTGAAACAATATACAAAGTTAATTTAAATACTACATATTTTAGAACTTTTCTATTAATTAAAACTGGTCTTGTTATACCAATCAATAGCAAATCCTTAACTTATACCGTTTAAGTTATGGTTATAAACTACTAAGATTTCTTTAAATATATCTTAAACTACATAGAAACATTTAAATACAATTTGAAATAAATAATGTATTAAAAAATAATATTTGATTATTCAGAGTATGGTCTAAATTTTATAAAAACCATAACATATCTTTTAGTTTTGATTAAATTTTTTTAAACTTAATTCCGATTCTGTTTATATTTTTTTAGAAGTTTTCATTTTTAATTTTAATAGAATGTTCTACAAGGTTATATGCTGAAGGCATAGAAGTCTCGCACCTGAGATGATAACCTATTCTTCTACTTATTTGACCTTGCAGTTTACTATCACCAAGAAACTCTTAGACAGCTAAGAAGTGAAAACCACTCAGCACCAAATTTGGACAGTAGAGTGGGTGGTTATCTGTTTCCATTTAAAATATCTCACAAGATTTTAGTTTGATTGCCATAATGAGGACTGGTACTGTCAGAAAGCTATATTGCTTACTTTGTATTGCATATCATAATATGGCCAGAGTACCACAGTAAATGGTTGCATTTACTGTTGTCTCTTGCTGCATAAACTCAACAACTGTCCCAAGAAACAGTTGGCATAACTTTGCATGTTGAGATTGCTTAGCCTTGAGTTTGACTAGTGATGTTGTGTATCACTATTCCAACGTGGGCACAGTGTATGAAAAAAAACTGTTTATATGGATGAAAACCTCAACTTGGATAACTAGCATTTTACCAGTGATATTAAAAACTTCTTAATGGATTTCCTTTTTAACTACCCAGCATATTGTCCCCCCCCCCGGAATAACCTGTAAGTTACCTCAGTAAATTTTGAGTGACAAATTCTTTTGATCTAGTGACATAATTTTAACATATGAAGAATAGCTGACTCACAATTTATAGCACATTCTTACCTGCTATGATAGCCTTCCTTGGCGAACTTGGTCTAACCGAAGAACAAATTTGTACCAAATATATCCATGGATTTAAAAACTAACACCTACAAAAGAAATTTATAATTAGACATTTATAAAACAATACCATTTGTGCATAAGATAATTTAATATCATCAGTACATTATGCAGTTATCACTATTTATAGATGTTATGTTCCACAAATTGTCTGATGACAGAACCATGAATAGTGAAAATTGGCTTATATGGAGAAAATAGAGTATGGTTTTTTAAACTTGTTAATTTCATTATATTATTGCTGTATTTTTTTAACTACTGCAAATATGTGTATTAGTGTAAAGCATTATAAATTCATGTTTATTACTAGGCCTGTACAATAAATTATATAGTAATTTATTATATTATAAATTATCATAATAGCTAATTACTCAGGTTTGTGTTGATTTTTAGAATTCAATTTGTTTTTTTTATAGTTCTTTTGAACGCTCTTACCATTTCAAACTCCCTTCACAACTTTATTGGTCGATCTTTAGAAGAATCAATTTCTATTTTGGTGGTAACATGTTTGTTAAAAATAAAATACTGTATACAGGTTTTAGCTTTAGTTAAATATTTGATCCACCTTTTTACTCAGGAATCAAGTCAGGCTCAATAATTAACTCCTATTTTTTTTTTTTTTTAGTTTCCTTCACACTGTAGAGGCTGTACCTGTGTTGACAATCACCTAAAAACCTCCAGCTACAACTGTTCATGTTATTGAAACCATATAGACACTATTCCCAACTAACAAGTTCTTGTTCTCTTCTATTACTGCATCTTGCTACAATTTCGCCCAGGATGCGTTGTTAGTTGATGGTTTCAATTCATCAACTAATTCTTTAGTGTTATTAACTTAGTCTGCTCTGTTGTAGTTTTTCCAGTACTGAATAACTGGCAGAGATGTCATTTTCCATTGCACATATGAAATGGCCATGGGTCTATCATAAGTGAATGTAGCAATAATTCTTTCGTCTAATGGTTGTTCATGATTTGTGTTATTTGACGGTAAGAATAATACTTCTACATTCGGATGTAAAAATTTTAACTCTCAGGATGCACTGGAGCATTATCAAATAAAAGTAAAACTTTAAAGGAAATTACTTCTATCTTAATATCAACTTCTTTACCAAAAAAAATTCAAAACCAATACTGATTTCAAAATGAAGCCACTTGCATAACAACAAAATAGAAGTGTTAACTGTCTTAAGTAACCTTAAATGAGGAAACAGTTTTTCTCTAATTTTGACAGAAAAATATCACTAGCTATCCTTTTCCAAAACAAGCTTGTCCCATTAACACTGAATTTCTGGTTATTCGTGGATGCTATTCTGAAAAAAGGACTTGAAACTCGGTAAAAAATGTTATAGTTGGATATTAAATATTATAGTTTCTCCCTATAATTATTTCATCCACTAGAACAGTTTTTTTCCCCTTTAATAGCTACAAATGTTGACTAATTATTGCAATTACTTTTGCCTGCATTCTCAAGAATATTGTATGAATTTCAATAAGAGATTTAAGGACTTTTTTAATAATTGGTTCTCAATCCAAAAATTTAAAGCTTATTCTGTTTGAAGATTTTTCACACGCACATTACAAACAGATAAAAATTCCTTGTATTACAAGCCTAAAATGTTTTCTTCATATTTTTAGATGTTTTAACAAACTGTAGATTCATTTCTACTAAAAACCCGTGTCACTAGAACTACATTTTTAATCTTGTCAAGAAAGAATTTTTTTATTAGATAAAGAGATAACTTGTTTTTGGCTTTCCTTTTCACTGATAGATTTAGACATTTTCAAATTGTACTGATTTTACTTTAGTTCTGTACATTAGAAAAAAATTATGATGAAGGTAGAAAGCACAAAAGAAATAACACATGATAGTTCAGTCACTTACATGCAACATATACATGTAATAATTGTTACAAGCTGTAGTATTGGCTTCGAATCTTGAAATGTTGGTAAATACTGTTTGTAGGATATGATAGTTCAATTTATTAAATGATTTCTCAGCTACCTTATCTCCACCTGGTTTTCTTTCCGGGTATTTGACCATGGCATGACAGATATAAAAATTGTGAATAACTAAAAGCATTAACATAACCCTACGAATTAGAAGGGATTACTGTGTATTATACAATATGAACATATAATCTTGTTCACTCCCTTAATTTCTTTAGTTTTAACTAGAGTTTTTTTTGTTTTCTTTTCCTAGTAGAATTCTAAGGGGATAATATTTTGTGCTTTACAATTTGGAAAAAAATATGCACAATTTATATCTTGTACAATTTAAATAGAATAATTTAGCTTTTAGCAGCTACTGTACTTAAAGACAAGACTATTTGTATGTAACATACTATTTAAATATATATTCAAACATACTCTTCGATGTACATTATGAGTGGAAAAGGAATACAACTTACAAGAAAAAATACATTATTTGGTGAAATCAAGTTCTAACTTTAATAGATCTTTTTATGAATGTATGTCAGTATTGGGATTTTTTTAAATTTAAAATGTTTTTCTTTATTTGTTGTAAAACATTCCATATCAAGCCAAAAGAGTAGAGTACCTTCAAAATATAAGATCACTAAGAAAAACACAGTCTCTTTATTTAAGATATTCAGAGATAATGAAAATAAAGTAATGTGTGTGCTGGTATCATGAACAAACAACTATATAATAAACATTTCTTTACACTATAAAACAAAAATTAAAATTAAAAAAATGGTTTTAAAGATTCCCTTAAAACGAAGTCATTAAAACATTCAAAACATTAAACAAACCTAGAGATTGTTTTAGCCTCTATGGGGACAATGATTGTAATTTTCTGCATTTTATTCATTTTCACATAATAATTCATCAAAAAATCATGCTTCTCTCGAGCAATTCTTTAGTTTACCTTGGTTTATATATCAAATCTAACTATATTTTGTAGCCTGAATTTAATATACCTTTATAGTAAATTGTACTTTTTTGCATTAACTTGGCAAAACATTTATATGACAATAACAAATTATGTTAATTGATTGTAAAAATCTATCTAATCAGACATGTTGTGCCTATATTTAATACACTTATGTAGGAATGTAGAACAAAAAAGTAACAGTAATTCTAGAAGAATTACTTGAAAAAGGCATGTGTTAATGTTAAAGGAATGAGGTTAAGTTACATTAATAACGATAATTAATGTAAGTTTTAAACAATATTAATCTTTTGTAGAAAGTATTTTATTGTAAAATATACATAAACAATCTAATTAGGACTAATCTTTGTCAAGTATTAAATGAATAACTTAGTTGGCAAAATACTGGCAACAAATTCAAGCTTTAAAAATCGTACTTAAAAAGTAACTCGTTCAAATCATAAAAACAAACCTAGTTAGTACTTGAAGTCTAATCCCTAATTTAATTAAAATTTAAAAAAAAAATATATCTGACCATTTAGGTACATTACAATTTTTCTCTGTTTCATACATATTATTCAAAATATATTCTAATCAAGAAACAACTGATTTTACGTTATTTTATATTAACAATACAATACATTCTGGTTATTTTTTAAAAAAATGAAACATAAATCTATTTATCAAGATACAATACTATATAATTTTTCAGTTTCTTAATCAAATGGAGCAAAATCAAATGGAGTTTCTTTACTGTCAGTGATTCAAAGCAAATGGTTCTTATCAGTGATTCACAGCATTGAATAATGTGCTGATCTAGTGTGAAACGCATCTGCCGAATAAATCAGTAAGTAGTGTTTTTTTTTGCCAAGTTAATGCAAAAAAGTACAATTTACTATAAAGGTATATTAAATTCAGGCTACAAAATATAGTTAGATTTGATATATAAAAAAATAATAATTACATTGATAGCAATATTGACTTAGAAACAAATAGCACAGGTTAACTGTACAAACGTACTTGTTCAGCTTTATTACAAATGGTACTATGATTTCATATAACATATTTGTAACTTTTTTTATTAACCCTGTGTAGCAAGTAAAAATTTGAGATGAAATGTTAGGATATTGTGATAAATTTTGTAATATTTCTCAATATTACAATGTTCAACGTAACACTATATTTTTAAAAGTAAAATTATATTCATTTATTACAAAAAAATGGGATAGTTTATAAGAAAAAAAGTATCAAGAAAAAACCTGATTGTACAGAATTTCATTTCAACTACTTTGAATAGTGACAATTTATAAACTCAAAGTTTATTCATATAGATAGCTCAATAGATCCAAAGAAAAAATTTATCAAGTTTCTAAATGGTTTATTTTATATGCCAAGATAAGGATTTATTTCTCTTAACTAAATATTTCTTCAAATTTTGTCCTAAGTAGATCCTTTAAACCTATATTGAAGTATATAGTGTATTCAGAATCATTTCATAAAGGACTAAGGTAATACTTGACCAAACACGAGTCCTCTACAATTTTTTTTTTCATGTATGTTACTCAAAAGTAAGTTATAAACTTGAAACAAATGATTTTAAGCATCACTATAAATACACTACAATAAAATACTGCTGTTTTACAACATACTTGCAAAGTATCCAGTAAGAACAAATTATGTTATAGAAAAAATATATAAACTTAGTGCAAGTAAATTTAAACCAAACAGTTACAATAAGCATGCCTGATATTATTATTATTACTAAAACTCGGAGGGGCCTTATCGGTATAGAGCACTTAGCTACAGCCTTTGTACTCTTTTACACAGTAAATTACAGCCTAATTAAACAGTACTATATTATTAATAATTTCTTGAGCTCTGGGGATTAATTTTAACTCAATAAATAAAATCTCACTAACCACAATATAAAAGTATTTTATTTTACTTAAAATTACTTCATATACATTCCAATAACATGGTAATCGTCTTCAAAAGTAATTTTGTAATCATGTAATCGAAATTTCCTTAAAGTAAATTTTTAGTAAAATAATGTATTTTTATATTGTGATTAGTGGTTTTTATTTATTGAGCACTATATTTAAAAATATTACTATGGGCCAATATTAATATATTATTGGTACAATGATATTTATTAATATTAGTTACAAACTATCCAGCCAAAATAGGTTTGGTTGTATCAGGTAGCAAATGTCAACTTCGTATATGTTAAATCAACTTTTCCCAATTTAAACATTTGGCCTCCAATACTGTACATATGTGAATAAATATTAAGTTTACAGATATCCTTGTCAAGCTGGCACTGATGAAACTTTGTATATTGTTTTATCAATAGATTTTTCGATATAAATTATGAGAACTTTTGTTATAATAACTTGCTAGTTATATGTTACATTGATAATTTTTACATTTGCAGTTAAAATTTATACATCTGTCTGCAGAACATAACTTTGAAGTACAGTAGAGTCTTGATAATTTGAGGTAGATAGGACCGAGACACCTTCGGATTACAAAAACTTGGACTACACGGAAATACGTTCCTGTACATTTAAAAAAAATTGGGTCTAATGAACCCTAATACTAAAATTACAAACGCACAAAGAACATTTATAGAACTGCATTGATTACAGTATTTACATAAATTTATGTTGCTTTATAATTGTTCATCACAGTTGCTACAATTTTTAGAAAAAGTTATGTGTGTTCTGTGTTTGCTTATCAGATTGTTCTTATTCTGCAGTGTTGTGTGGATGTTTTAACAGAAGCACATCTATTTCCATGGTGTCTGTTGTTCAATATAGAATAGTGCAGTTTTCAAGGTGGGTTCCTTCACTATGACTTATTTTCCTTTTTTGTACCGGTTGAACCTATTTGTCCTATTTTTCCTATTTTGTCTGTATCGGTTGAACCTTCATCTTTATTCTCATCATCTTCAGTAGTTTCTTATACCATTTCAATAGTCGTAACATGTGTTATCGTTACTTGTTTACATTCGTCTTTACTCATCCATTGACGTACATATGTATCATCGACATTTTCACAACCTATAAACTTTTTTATAAGAAATGTCAAATCTCTTTCTTATTGTGGATCTATGACACAGACGACAGTTTTAATGACTCAGGAATTTAGTCTGTAATCTACTTAATATTTCGTTCCATGACTCAGCTATACAGTACACAATTTCCTTGAATGGTTTTTTTTTAGAAAGGCTACAATGATTTTTTCTCTTTCAGTTGCTTCCTAGAGAGATTGTAAAAGGTAACGTATGTTATTTTCTATACATTCCAGAACACCCTGATCTATCAACTGGATTAGGCTAGTACCATTTGCGGCTAGAAATAAAGCACGGATAACATCAATGAAAATTGTTCTTCATGACATTGCATTGTCTAACAGCAAATAATTGGAATTTTCTTTCAAATAGATCAAATAGTCTGAAATAGAAACAAGCTCAAATTTAATGGAACCTTGAAAAATCAGGACTCAGATTTTCGAGACTCCACTGTATTTGTCTTTTATACAATTTTTACTTGCTATACAGCCTTACCTAATTATGGTCACATAATTAATCATACCATCACATGCAAATTCATTAGATAATTTATATATATTATTATTCATGATATAGAATATTTCTACAATATGTTTGGTTGTGAAAATATTATGGATTATTTTAGTTTTTTAGTCAAAACTAAGGTCAATTTGAAAATAATCAATTTTGTCAAAAAAATTATACCGGATGATGCAACATAAAAACATGTTTTCAGCAACATAGAAAAAACAATAAAACGTAGTGGGTAAACTACAAACATAAACAAAAATAATTTCTTCTCTCAATACAAACAAAACATTTTTAAATCACATATTTTATATAAAACAGAGAACTATGATACACTATGTTAGAATATAGCTACAAAATAGCCAGTTAGGATATAATTATATCAAAAAACAAAATTGACTGGTAAAAGGCATTAAATGACTAGTGAGGTAGCCCATATTTTGGTATACGTTTCTGCATCCCTGCATGTTAAAAGATTGCTGTATTTAACGCTTTTAATGGTTTACCTCGTAAACATTATTTTTTTAAAGACCAAATATATCTTACCTTGACACTTGGTAACTATATGTTTATGTGGTTAAATGTAGTTTTTCACATTCTTTGGTTTTATAAGAAAAAGCAAGATTTCAAAAAGTTTTGCATGTATTTTCGATATTTTCGTCTTTTTTAATAATTTCTGGGGTTGTCACTTTTTAAGTTTTATGTTGCTGAAGACCAGGTACATATATTTTTGCCAATATTAAATACGTGTAAAAGAAATAAATAACTTTAAAAATGCGTATAGTCACAGTATTATTGTCTGATGTAAACCAATATGAGTTCCAACATTGTTATAGCAAAGAATAGTCCGTGAATTTTCATTTTTTTATAACCCAATCTATCTTACTGGGATACCTTATAACTACAGTATAATGTAATATAGCTATATACTGGTAAAGTAAAATATATAGGTTTGTTTATTTAGAAATATCGAATTTACACAATTTTGTAGAAATAAAATGACAGATTTACGAGTCGAGCGCAATTTTGGGTATTAGTATATTTAATAGATTATGCTTGTTTTTTTTCTTTAATTTGAAGCATCATTTATGTTACCTGTCACTAGTTTAGTGTTTGTATTTTAGAGAAACATACATGAAAAAATAAAAAAGTATTTTGTCAAGAATTACCCTTTAAACACTATACACAATTGTAGTATAACACATTGTGGTTATTTCTGATGAATTGCTTCATAAAGAAAAGTGTTTCTAAAGTGAGGTTGTTTCTATGACGCTTATTCATGAAGTTTTTACCACTATATATAAATAATAAATCTGAATTTGAAAAATCGTCCAACTTGTACAGTCTAAATTTTGAAAGTGAATATCAAGCAGCACAGATATAAAAACAATCATGATATTACGTAATAAAGCTAGCATCTCAATTAAACTGTTTATATTAAATTTTATGTACAAAACAATCAAATTTTGGTACTTTCACATTAAATGGAGCCCACCCATTAATGGCTGAATAGAGGATAAATTTTATATGTTTTTTTTATCACTTTAAGATATTTATAAAGTTCGAGGAAGAGATGAATATAATATAATATTGTATAAACTATCAAGTTAAGATGGATTTGGTTTATAACAAAAAAATTTTTTTTCACATCTTGCGTGAAACTCTGTTCTCCGCTGAAATGCAAAAACATACCCTATACCAAAATTAATTTTTTTACACTCTGGTTGTTAATAACTTACATTTTGTTGCTATTATTTTTTTCTTACAAAATCTTAATAGATACTTTGTACCTATATCTTAACATATCGTATATGTGGATGCAAAGGTACCCAAATTAAAAGGTAGAACAATTTGATTTGGTTTGAACTGCTCTTTAATTCTTTTTATAGATTATTTGCAACTTTTACTTTTCGAAGTAACACCCAATTTCCTGGATAATCTGAAGTTTATTGTAACAAAGTGCTATCACAAATGAAGTAGTTGAAATAAAAATTTTTATATACATCTATTTTAAACATCACATATTTTTACCAGAAAAATTTAAACATAATAGGTGAAGATTTCAAGTATTACTCAAATGCAAAAATTGATTGTTTAATTATAAAAATTATATCAACCTGCTAAATTACGATGACTTGTATTTATTATGTTACTAATGCATATTGTAAAACATGTAATTAGCTATTTTTTTAATAATTAATAAATCAAACAATTTACCCATAATAGTTTCTTATAACAAATTTTGAATTATATTAGGTCTAAAAAACAAACTATACAAACATTAGATATCAAAATTGTCCTATGTTCAAGAAATTTTGTTATATGACCTTACAATATTGTTACCTCTGTTGGCCATAGGCCTATCATAGGCCTTAACCTAAATCTATAAAAAAGAATTTGAAACAAATTCCTTTTTTAAATTAAATTATGTCTAAACATTATTTAGAATTTAATATTTATTCTGGTAAATCTTGTGTTACACCTGAAAATTTTATTTTAAATCTAAAACAAAGACTAAAATCTCCATTGTGGTTAGGATATAGCCTAATATGTTTACCAAATATTTTATTTAAATTTAAACTAATGTTAATATAGATATTTGACGCAAGCACTACTATTTATTACATACGAAAAATATATCTACGGTAACAAGGAGAATGTAACAAGTTGATAATAACTAATAAAATTTTTAATAAGCATAACCATAACCTCATTAAACACAGAGTCCTCTACTAAATAGTGACGCTTGCATCATACCATACTATGAAACCTTAGACTACTAAAAGAACATGCAATTATAATATTTATAAAGTACAAACATTTCAAGAAAGCTTCAGAATGATCAAAATCATTTCTACAAAATGATTCAAATAAATAAACATAACCAAAATTGATCTAGAAACGCACTTGTTTTTCGTTAACTACAATACAAGCTACGAAGCGCGTTCAATAATCGATTGTTGACTTTGATTGCCTATGGGCTTCTGGTTCTTTTTGTATTGAATAATTTTACACTCAGATAATAACAACAACAAAAAACAACATTGACTGTTTATTTCATCATAAAATCTAAGACATTATATATGTTATTCAAAATCTTAACAACAAATATAACACTATATTTTATTGTATAGATTATAATTTTTTTTGTATTTTATCTCAAGTGAAAAAGTATATTGTACAATGTACAGTTTGAATATTGAAAATTATATTAATTATATGTTTGAGTTAAATTATTTTGTTTATTTGCTAGAGACAATATATTATTCTTTACATTTAGTTTTTTTCTACAATATAATGGCGGGAAAATAGATCGACATGATTACGAGTGCCTTCTTGATACAAATCGAACGGAAGAATGACTTTCAAAAAAAATTTCTAATACATTCTCACTATACATTTCTACAAGACAGATTCCAAAAAATCTTTGAAAGTAATAGTTTTAAGTTAGTTAAAAATGACTCAGATGTTTAAAATATTCAGTTAATTAACGTTCAAATATTTTTTTTTTTGTATTTGTTGATTCCATCTTCACGTGAGCTACTAGTTTGCACTAAACATTTGTAAATACTGTATTTACAAACTTGCCTATAGTAGCACTTACTTTATTTGTTGAAGACGGCCGTTTCGGGAGATATGTCCCATTGTCAACTCATCACTGTATATTGAAGGAGATATGAAAGGGAAGTTTTGTTACCTTGAGATGTACGTTGCGGTATCGATGGATGGTTGATGCTCAGCTTGCAATACTCATATTTGTTGATTCCATCTTCACGTGAGCTACTAGTTTTCGCTAAACACTTGTAAATATTTATAAACGCGAGTTACGGTTTGAGTTGACAATGGGACACATCTCCCGAAACGGCCGTCCTCAACAAATTGAGTAAGTGCTACTATAGGCAAGTTTGTAAATATTTACAAGTATTTTTTGTGTGTTATTTAAAACTTACTAAAAAAGTATGATTGTACTAAGAATTATTATTACTTGATCATTAAGATAAATCGTTTGGCCGTTTTTCATAATTAAATTTGTTTGTATTTAGACATCATTATTTTAAAACCTTCATTGGAAAAATAACCTACAATTAAAGTACTGTAAATGCTAACAAAATAGTATTCACGCACTGCTAGAAGCAATATGATGTCAATGTATCTTATCAAAATGAGAAATATGTATTCCTGTCATTAAACACCCAGTTTTTGAAGTCGGAAAATTACAGTTACCACTTGGCACCTAGAAACTCAAACTCGGAAACAGACATTTTCGCCAGCCAGTAATGTTTATTATCTTTCATACTAAGAAACGGTTTATCGCATCAGACGATTTTCCATTTGTACACATATTATAGTGTGTTTCATTCTCAATTACAAATCTATTTTAATATCACATTTTACACTTATAATTATTTTTTAAAAAATATTTGAAGGTTATGTACATCTCCATTTAAATATATATCTTACACTGATGTATTCTACCACACTAAAAATATATCAAAACTAAACTACCCTTAAAACCATATCTGTTATTTACCTGTGGTACTAATTAAAGTAGTGAGGTATACACAAGTCAAGTATTTCACTATACTCCAAACAAAACCATACCACTAGTTTACCAATTCCAACACCACTGCAGACTTGGCATATTTTGTTTTTTGTTACTTATTTCCTCAATCTAATAGAATGTGGGAGAAACTTTTCCGTTTCACGAAATTCAAGGTTTGGAAGTATCTGATAAAAGTTCTACAAATGCCAGATAAACATAAAAAGGGGTTTTTGACTTTGATTACATGCAACAAGTAGTGTGAGTTCATCATCAATATCTGCAGCACATGGCTAAAGATCTTTTTGTACCACTTGATTGTTTTTTTGCTATCAAAGGTAATATGCCATCATCAGATCAACCCCATTCGTAATATAGTCAGTGCCTATTACAAATTTATTGAAGTTACAAATCCACTTCTATGTTCTGTTAAAACGTAAGATGCTTATCTCTATTTACCAACCATTATACTTTTGGCATAGTCAGTAATCTTACCTCTTTTTTAAATTTGCCGATTTGGCCTACATAAAAATATATTTCTATTCTAATCAGAGGGTACCTATAAAATTGGATTTCTTTGTAAAATTGCAGATGCAAGAGAAAAACTATTATAATAATAGCACTTACTTATATTTATTGAGGACGGCCGTTTCGGGAGATTTATCCCATTGTCAACTCAGACCGTAACTCTTGAGTCTACTACTCTTGCCGTAATAAGTGCTACTATAGGCAAGTTTGTAAATATTTACAAGTATTTTAGTGAAAACTAGTAGCTCATGTGAAGATGGAATGAACAAATATTATAACTAAAAACGCTTGTAAATATGTTACACTTGCCTGTAGTAGTACGGAATGGTAAACGAAGCAAAAGACAGATCAAGACCTTACAATGAGGTATGGTATTTATATTACAATAATGTACATTTGATAAGGTCAAAAGTCTGCTATAAATATTATTTTATTTGGTTTGTTATATTAACAAGATCATTTACATGAACAAATTTACTTATACAAGTTTCCTAAACGACCACAACCACTGCAATTTTTTAGTGACTAATCACTTTTACATCATTAGTGATGCTCTTTGATGCAATACACAATACAAAAACCAATGTTTTTGAATGCTATAGCTTTTTGTTTTCTATACATCGATCGCACGCCAACTTACGAGTGAAGAGCTATAATTTATAATCGTTGTTTAACTGAGTTGACAATGGGACTCATCTCCTGAAACTGCCGTCCTCAACAGTTATAAAGAAAGTGCTACTATAGGCAAGTGTAACACATTTACAAGTGTTTTTTGGATGCAATGTTTTATTATTTAAATCATTAATAACGAACTGCTCTTTGCTTAATCAATTAGTTAAATCACGATGAGCCTCAAAGAATAGACAATGTGAAATACTGACATAATTATAATAAAAAAAACATAATTGAAAAACAAAAGGAAAAAGAAAGATAAATGTAACAGAAAACAAACGAATTTGACAAGAGAAAAATCACACAAATGAATAATTGACTAGCTCACAAGGCTTCACTATATGTTCACATGACGCTAACAAAACACTATGTTTTTCTGTCAAATGCTAGTGAAAGACTAATTCATAAATGCCGAACCAGTACAATATCATCCCGATGTAACGCTAGCAGGGCGCCTGGAAACATTCAGTCACACCGGCATGACGTTAGCAGTGAATATGTTAAGCAATAATTATTAGTGTCACACTGATAAAAAATTTCATAAAATTAAATGAATTAGGTTATTTCTAAAATAACAAAATGAAAATGAACAGGCAATCAAATGTTTATACAGTATTTAAATTATTTCCAAGAGTTATTTCAATTTAAAAATAACTCATTATTTTTAGTATGAAATAAAAAAGGATCTTTCCTAATGTTGGCCATAGTAGAACCTCCTATATGATGAGGTGTACACTCACAAAATTTTGTTAATTAAAGACCCGGTTGATGCGAGAGTCAAAGAAACCCAATTTAATAAAAAAAATTTTTTCGGCAACGTTTTGAAGACTAAATTGTTGTTCTAATTCAGGCCTACAAGTATAATAAACAGAATTAACATCTACATCATAAAAATTCACAAGAAAATTAATATAAAATAAAAAAACATTACAATAACTTATTAATACTAATAAATTAACAAAACAACACAAATGAATTAAATAATTAAAAAAAACCCTATAAAACATGATAGTCCATGATAACAAAAACTATAAGCCATTAATTAAAATGTGTCAACAAAATTCTCAAACATATAACAGTAATATAACCTTTAACTGTATAAAACAACTGTGGCGTAATGTTTATCATAAATAAATAAAACCTCTATACCACAAATGACTTTTTTCTTATGCAATCGAAATGTACATAGGGTTTTAAATAAAAGAAAAAAGTCATTTGTGGTACAGAGGTTTTATTTATTTATGATAAAGTAATATAACCTGTAAAAATAAATCATTACTAGACAATGATGATAATACTTTAATGGAGTGTTGAATATTAACACATCAGCAGTTGGCAAATGAATACTGTTTTTAGTAGCTAATTGATACCAATGCGCCTTCTCATTTGTCCCTCTTAAAAAAAAATTACAGCTGCTGTATTTATCAAAAATAATATCAAACTACATAGCAATATAAGTCAACCAAAATATCTATGAAAAGTACTGTACTCAAATTTTGTTGAAAAACTCAATGGTAATGTGGTATAGGTTAAATTTTATAAGCTGGCACTTGGCTCTTAAGTAGAAATTGTGTAATAGTCATGTATAAAACATCAGGCACTGTCATCATTCCTCATTGGGGCAATAAATCGTGGTCTAGCCGACCCAACCCTTGGACAATAATATTAAGACGCTTCCGCGAACGTCCTATATTCTTTTGTTGTTAGTTTTACTATACATTAAAATGTATTACGTAACAAAATAACAAGTCAACCATATGAGTCAGCAGAAGTCCAAGGGTCGATATTTTTGAAAATGACATGCAAGCACCTCAGCCTTCCCTTGTCCTCGGCAAGGCCCACAGTCCCCAAGTGCATGCTTTCTTTTTTTTGTAAGACAAGCAATAGTAGACATATAATAAAACAACTATATTTAGAGGTATGAAAGAAAATACTCATTTTGCCAGTGTCTGTCATCCTTTGTATGTAATTACACTGCAACAAAGGTAAAGAGTTTGTAAATATGGATCTAATGCTTGTATCAAGTGAGCTGAGATTTGCAAGCTTAATACTGCTCTAAGAAAAACATTTTTAGGTAAATGTCAAATAAAAACAAGTAATATTAAAAATGTTTTTAGAGTAAATTCCTACTGAGCTCAAGAAAGAAAAATTTTATCATTGCTTATTTCGTTTTGTTGTTTATTTTATTCGTTTCATTTACTTTTAACCCTACAGCACTATTTATGATAACCATGGCAACAGTTTAAGGTTGTATAATGGAGGTTTCGACGACAACCAGATGGAGGGAAAAATTCATATACGTCTTTGAGAAATTTATATCTTGGTATTGGAAAATTGGCGCAGCGACAAAACTCGCCAGACTTTGCACATGAAAGTTAACAGTTCGAATCCAGATAGACCCTCAACTTTTTACAATTCAATTATTGAATAAATATTAAAAAAAAAAATTATTAACATCATCCACTATAGGTTAAAAAAATGTATTTTATTAAAGATTAAACAAGATATATATCCGGAAAGTGTGAGCTAATAGAAGGAATTTAATAACCTAATGGTTGATAATAGGCTATTATGTTGTGAAATGAAAAAAATAGGTAACAAAGTAAAAAAAATCAGAAAGTTATAAATAAATGAATTTATTTCACTTTTTATAACACCTTATTTATTAAGAATACATTTCAAAAAATTAAAAGTGATTAAACACGTATTGTACCTATTTACACCTTACCAAATATTCTGTAAATTTCCTTCTTACACTATAATAGAACTTATAAAAGAAAATTAAACTTGAAATAGGTAATAATATTTTATTGCTCAAATTAACTGTGAATAGTCAATGAAAACTTTTTCAAACATTTTACTATGGACAATAAATGCACCACCATGAAACATGGTTTATAACTATGAGGAAACACATTTATATGAATCTATTTTAATCTAATATTGAAAAAAAAATCAGAAATAAACTATAGCTTAACGCCAAATACCGTTACTTCCTTGTCCTTTTTTACTAGGCCTATATGAATGTCTTGGACCATCATCAAAGTTAACATTGCGTAAGCCCCTTGTCAAACCAGCTGCAAAAGCCTTTTTTTCTCTTTCCATAATAGTTGATTCAAGAGAAAGCCTGTTGTTGCTTCTGAATTGTGGATAGGATGAATTGATGGCATCTTCAACATCACGGCGAAAACTGGAATATCTTGAGGCTTCCATATCAAAATTGGACGGTGGTCGAATAGGAGTATCAAACAGGGATGGTATTCCTCGAGAATTTCTTCCACCTGTATCTACTCGAGGATTTATTCGTTGTCCTCCAAAATCCCTATTTCGAGATGAATAACTTGAACCTCCAAAACCTTGATCACAATTATTACCAAATTGTGAGGCGAAGTTATTCATTAAGCCTCTGGGTGGCCCCCTTCGAGGTTCGTAAGGATCATTGAAGTAATCTCTTCTTGGTGAGTCAGTGTAACCTCTTGGAGGTTCGTTATACAAAGATCTTCTTAGAGGAGGAGGATATAATGAATCTCGAGGACTGAAACGAGCATAATCAAACCTGGAAGGTTGGAACCCAAAACCAAAGCGGGATCTTTGTGCTTTGAGAGCTTGACGTTCTTTCACCAAACGTCCTCCTCTTTTCCTATATCTCTCTTTTTTAGGTTCAACTGGTGGTGGTCCAGTCGGTTTAGGTATACTGTCCATATCTATTCTTTCACAGAGAATTACTAGTTCACATCGAAGTGCATGAGGCGTCATATCAACAGGAATTACTCTTGTAGGAACAAACGGATTTGAATTAGCAAATGGGCCTGGTTCTAATGATGCTAGGTCTAATAAATTTTTTAATGGCAGCTTGTGGTTTGAACAAACATAAATTACTTTGTCTGCTTCCTTTAAGTTCCGTAAATTTATTATCATCCGCTGACCTAAAAATTTAATAATTCATTACTTTTAATACACAATTACATAATGATAGATGTACACATTTACAACAACACAGCCAAAAGATGAATAGCAGTTATGTTACAAACCATAAATAGTGCATCAATTTAAAAAAATATATATAAATCTAACCTAAACACACTCACAGATACACATAAATCTGAGTAAGCTGGATTTTTCTTTACAAATCAAACACTGCTTTATATACACATAGTTTACAATGTTGCAACAAAGTGTCTGGCTACGTTCAGATAATTTCCAATTTAAATTTTGATATTATCAATTTCAGAAATTTTAAATTATTTTTTGTAAACCTTGATTAATAAATACAGCAAATGTTATTTATAAAATTGTATTTTATGAAGAAAGGTTAAAATAAACCTCTTTAATCAATATCTATCCCCTTTTCTGTAGTTGCCATATAAACAAAATTATGGATGCAGAAATATAAAATTTGTACACTCTTTAATACAATAATGAATATTTTATAATAACCAGTTCCTAGTATATGCCCTAGTTGGTTCTCAACCTGCCCCTGGATAGTTCAAAAGTGACCTGAATACCAGCATTAGCTTTGTTAAGTGGAAAGTATCATATATCATAATGGGAGCCTAACAAATTGTCCTCAGCATTTTCAATGCCTCAGGAAGCTTTTGCACTCAGAGACAAGGATATGTCTCAAGCCAGGGATGAGAATACCCAAATAGGTTGAAGGACTTGTTTTGGAATAACAAACAGCAAAGTATTAAATCAATTCGGCAAAAATATCAGATTGACAGGAAAGTTATTATGAGGACTAGAGGAGTGGGAAAATTCCACAGATCAGAAGTATCGAGCCTAAGTGGAATCTTTCCCAAACAAGTTTTATGGGAAGTTTGAGAGAAAGCTAAACATGAAGATGGACATGTGTTACTTAGTAAAG
This sequence comes from Prosapia bicincta, assembly GCA_036971475.1. Classification (NCBI taxonomy): domain Eukaryota; kingdom Metazoa; phylum Arthropoda; class Insecta; order Hemiptera; family Cercopidae; genus Prosapia; species Prosapia bicincta. Next base: position 162,462,864 of record JBAIZL010000001.1, read on the forward strand.
CATACAGAGAGACAGAAAAGAGAGAGAGAGAAAAGTTACAAAAAAAGTCGAACATCAAGCCAAAAGGTACAGGAAATAGCCTTATCATCATAGATTAAAATGCTAGACTCCTTCCTAGGAAGTTAGAAAAATTGAAAAAAGTGATAGAAGATAAAGAGAATGATCCAAAAGATGATAAATCCATCCAGAAGATAAAAGTTTCATCCAAAATTTTCCGGATTTAAAATGTATATAGCTTCGTGTGAAATCCGTAATGGTGGTGGCTTGATGACATTAGTCTTTAACTTTGGAAAACTTTAAACATTTACTCACAAGAAATCTTGAAGTATCTAATTTTAACATAAGAATTGACAATCAAAATTGTAATTACTCAGTTTAGTGTTTATATTTCTACACAGGGGTTTGGAAAATGGAGACATTCAAATTTGGCTGCAGATCGATGAAGTTACTGTTGGGGACTTCAATAGTAAACAATAGTAGATGCAAGTTGTGTATAGCTAACTGAAAGGCCTTTGAAGAGCAAATACGCTTTTGTTAAGATCAAACATGAGTTAGAGTTCATAGAATGCAGAATCTGTAAAGCCGAAAAGAAATAAGCACTCCTAAACAGTCAGACAGTTCTAAACAAAAATATATGAATAGTTGGTGGAACAAGGATAGTTAGCACACAGAATGGTACATATCAAAGCTCAGAAAGAATGGAAAAAGACCAAAACCCTGCCAAACAGATCAGTCTAAAACAAATGCAAGGCAGCACTAAGTAGACCTGTCTTGGAGACAAAAAGGACATCTTGGAGGAGTTTCATGAACTCCATGAATGTTATTACGTCCAGCAGAAAATGGAAGACATTCAAAGCAATTAATGGGGAAACCTTTCAACCCATTAATATTACAACGCAGCCTGACGGAAATCTGCTATAAGACGTAGATAGAAACGAAGCCTTTAGAGGTTATGACTCGGAGAGCTCTGGCAGGATGGTACTTTGGTTGATATGCTTGAACAAAAAAAAAGCTTGTCGAACTGAGCTATTATTTCTATAAGATGACCCAGATGATATGCTGTTCACCATGAGCAAGTTAAAAAGCAGTGCCTCAAAGCTGATACAATCTGCCATGGACAGGATAATATTCATAATGTTATGTTAAAGCACGACTCTCCAGAAATGCCGATGAGAATACCGGGTCTTTTGAATGAGGTGTGGAGGAGTGGAAACATTCCTCAAAAATGGATAACAGGCTAAAATTATTCCCACTGAAAATACTGGAAAGGACAGTTGCAGTAACGTCTTGTACACAACAGACTTTCTTTTAGACTAGGATTCTCAGTATAATATGTTCCAATCCCAATCTTGGTGGTAAAGAAGCATCACAGATGCTATATTGTACTTTACTAGCAAGATATATGAGGGTTGGGCGTAAGCAGTCAAGAAAAGCTGTAATATTTGACTACAAGGTCGATCATTTGCCAATCATCCTCCAGTGGGTGAAATTGGCATTACTAGCAAAAATGCTTCAATACATTGTGAAAACCTTGCAGAACCGCAAGATCAAAGCATCGGTGAATGGAACTGTGTCCTCTAGCTACAAAATCGAGAATGAAATTTCACAAAAGGTTATAATTTGTCCAACGCTCTTCAACATAGCATTACAAGATCTCACTGAAAAACTACCACTGAGAGTATGTAGCTGCATGTAACACATTAGCTGCTGGCTACAACAACCGCGTTTTCCCAAACATTGTTTTAAGCTTATTTTTAAATAATGTGTACTATTTTTTTTCTTTTGTCATACCTAAGTATGAAAATAAATTTTTTATCATAATATATATAAACACACGTATTGGGCGTAACGGGCCGACTTAGTTTTTTAATAATATAATGGTACTTGGAAAAACTCATTGACCCGACATTTATTTTGAGTTAACTTTGTTTTTCCATTTGTGGAACACAGTTTGCTTTGACTCAATATTCTTCTAACTTGCAGCCTTATCACCTTTGACTCAACATTCTTCCAACTTGCTGCCATATCACCTTTAACTCAACATTCTTCCAACTTGCTGCCATATCACCTTTGACTCAACATTCTTCCAACTTGCTGCTATATCACCTTTAACTCAACATTCTTCCAACTTGCTGCCTTATCACTTTTGACTCAACATTCTTCCAACTTGGTGCCATATCACCTTTGACTCAACATTCTTCCAACTTGCTGCCATATTACTTTTGACTCAACATTTTTCCAACTTGCCGCCTTATCACCATTAATACCCTCTTCCAACTTGTCGCCTTATCACCATTAATACCCTCTTCCAACTTGCCGCTTTATCACCATTAATACCCTCTTCCAACGTGCCGCCTATCACCATTAAGACCACTCTACGTCCACTGTTGTCAAATCACTGACCAACTTATTATCCAACTTGATATCGTTTCCAGCTAACAATTCTTTTTGCCTATCTATTTGGCCTGTCTATTTGTATGCGGTTTATTTACTTGTCTGGTTATTTGTGAATAGAAGGCTAAAATAGGTGTGGATGTTTTTGACCAAATGTCATCATACAAAAAACCAATAAGTATGCAGTTTTTCGAATGGCAGTTCAAAAAAGTATCACAAGGTACTAAGCGTATTTCTAAACTAAGGGCCGTTTGTTTATATTTCCTCATAGTTCGCGTGCACGCCGCAACGAGCACTTGCGTCACGTCCTGGCATGCCTTGGCAACAACTACGCTCAGATACAGCTGTGTAGCTAAACTGTGCGTTGTGTTCTGTGCTTGCAAAATGTTCAAGGTTATCGAATCGCCCGCTCCTTGCGAAGTTTGTTCGGTTATACGGTTTTTGTCGGCAAGAAACATGTCTGCTGCAGAAATTCACCGAGAGATTTCTGAAGTTTACGGTGCTAATGCCATGTGTGAAGGAAAAGTGCGTAAGTGGGTTCGAGACTTCAAAAATGGCCGCGACAATGTCCATGACGAAACGCGATCTGGTCGTCCATCTCTAATGTCAGACGATTTGCTGGCTTCAGTTGAAGCGAAAATTCGTGACAACAGACGCTTCACGATCACTACTCTCTCACATGAATTTCCGGAAGTTTCGAGGTCTGTGATTTACAAAATTGTTCATAAAAAATTAAACTTTAAGAAACTGTGCTCTCGTTGGGTCCCTAAACTCCTGACTGAGGAGGACAAACACAAAAGACTCGGAGAGTTCCTTGAATTTTCTGACACGTTATGACGAAAATGGTGACAACATGCTGAGTCGGATTGTAACTGGAGACGAAACGTGGGTTTCGCATTTCACTCCCGAATCGAAACAACAAAGCATGGAATGGAGACACATGCAATCTCCCGTAAAGGTCAAAGCCAAACAGACTTTGTCACAGCACAAGATCATGGCGTCCGTGTTTTGGGATAGGCATGGTGTTTTGCTGGTCGACTTTATGAAACGAGGAACGACAATAAATGCAGAAGCCTACTGCCGAACTCTGCGGAAGCTGCGCAGTGAGATTCAAAACAAGAGACGTGTCATGCTCACAAAAACAATTTTGTTTCTGCACGATAATGCAAGGCCTCACACTGCCACTCAGACCCAAGCTGCATTGAACTCTTTTCGCTGGGAAGTTTTGGACCACCCACTCTACAGCCCTGACCTTGCGCCCAGCGACTTTCATCTCTTCCATCATCTGAAACATCAATTGGGCGGCAGCCGTTATGACGATGACGACGAATTGAAAACGGCCGTGAATTCTTGGTTATCACAGCAGGCGGCAAATTTTTATGAAGAAGGTTTCCAAAAGTTAGTTGTGTGATATGATAAGTGTTTACAAAAACTTGGAAACTATGTAGAAAAATAGATAAAAGTATGTAGATTCTAAAAATAAAATTAGATTTACAAATTTCTTTTTGTTTATTTTTAAATTTTCAAACGACCCTTACTTTAAGAATACCCTTCGTACTTAAGAGCTGCTTCTCGGTACAACAATAGTAAATAGCTGGTTGGTTACATACCTATGTTGTTTTACTCCTACTAACACATTCTGTGTGGAACTATTGGTTCTGATACTTCTTCCCAATACATAGTATAATGGCAAACATAATCTCCAGTACGACCTAGGCTCCTAATCAGAGTGATTTGTATTTATTGTCAATAGTGCTGATTTCCATTTTGCACGAAGTCTAGGTCATGTTCTGCTATCGTGATTTTTCTCATTTCTATGAGCCTTTTAATCTCTGTTTATTATTTTACTAGCATTTTTTTAAATGTTTTTTGTTTGGTGTGTAAACAATAAAAAAACCACACTTTCATGTTCCATTTGCCCACATAATAAGTTGACTGGGGAGAAGAGTGTTTTGGCGCTTATTACAAAGGCATGTAAACATGTCACATCTGATTGATATGCAAGTTCCTAAGTATTTTGTAGATAGAACAAAAGTGTTAACACATTTTATCTCTTATGAGTAATTCTTCAGACCTGGTACATGTTATACAAGCACAATTTTTTTCATAACAAGTAAAATTTTTAAAACTTAATTTACATTTTAAGAAATTTATGTTTTAGTTTACATCCTAGGAAGGACGAGTTTATCTAAGTAAACCAATGTCTCTAATTAACTTCAACTAAATCCATTAAAATAAAATTATTTTACAACTAAATTTAATATTTAGTCAATACTTCTGTCTGTTCTTTTTCAAGTTTTGTAAAATTTTGAAAACAGTAGTAAAAATGAGTACAATATGTCATAATAAATTATTTATTGCATTATTAAAATATATAAATTTTGTTCAATGAACCAACGTTTTTGGTACAAACGCTCACAATTAAAAATTTAGTTCATGTGTTTTACTAAAATTGTTAACATATAAGTGTGTGGAGCCATAACCTTCGACAACTAGCTCCCACAATAACACCATGTTTACAGTTGAGTGGACATTCTTCTATCAATAAAAAACCATTGTAATTAAAGTTTCTTGATGTAATCATCTTGAATTCACTGATTAAACTAATTTTACACTACTTAACTAAGTGAATACGTAATTGCTTACTTGCTGACGCGTTTCAAAACGATTGTTTCTTTTTCGAAGCTAACCTTCTACTAGCGGCTTCTGGCTCTTTACAAACAGTATGACAGGGTTGGATTTATGACATTGGGTGAGATGTCGGCGTCTTGTGTGATGTATTTGAAAAGACTATTGGCTTCGAAGTGTGTGTGGTCATTAATATGGTTCAAAATATGAAATCTACAAACACTGCGCAACAGACAGGGAAAATATACTTAATTGAAAAATGTCATATACCAGCTACAATGTAAACTTTGCTCAGCACAGTACATAGGCCTGACCACGGATAGCTTGAATATCAGAATGAATGGCCACAGACATGATGTTAAAATTATGAATATGGATAGACCAACAGCTCAACATGCTGCGAGTCACAACATCACAACTTTTGATGACTGCTATACCACAAAAATAATTAAATCACTCCCCCCTGATTGCAATCCCTCAGAACTGAGAAGGTGGAAACTATCATACCAGTGGTATACCAAATCCAGAGAATCCCCTAACCTCAACATCAGATAAACCCATTTTTTTTTTTTTTTCCTAATAGCCTTATCTCTTTTCCCCTGACAGACTTATATAAACTATACTCACTCATATGCTCATGGAAACAATATATATATATATATATATATATATATATATATATATATATATATATATATATATATATTCTTGATATTTAACGTTATCCATTGTTTTTCCGTTGCACTGACTTTATGAAGTTAATATATTACTAAGTAAGTAATTTAATCCACCATTAAGTGATTAATCACTTAATGGTGGATTAAATTACTTACTTAGTAATATATTAACTTCATATATATATATATATATATATATATATATATATATATATATATATATATATTTTTAGGTTAGTTCTAGTAGAGCTTAAAGCTTATTTAGGAATTTTTTGGACTTGATAGGAGACTGACAGACTTACCTAAAGGCAATAGTCCAAAACTGCAATCTCTTGGAAATAAGCACATATAAAAATTTTCTTGACTGAAGAAGATCATGTTGATCGAAATATTTCAAATAAAAGTGTATTAAGTGTTTTATATGTGTTTTTTTATATGTGCTTATTTCCAAGAGATTGCAGTTTTGGACTATTGCCTTTAAGGTAAGTCTGTCAGTCTCCTATCAAGTCCAAAAAAAAAAAAAAAAAAAAAAAATTCCTATATATATATATATATATATATATATATATATATATATATATATATATATATATATATCTTTAATCTGTGACATCTGATTTCTACTCTACACAATCTGTGATTACAACTTGTATTTATTTTATTTCATTCTCTCATATTTATTTTTGTGTTTTCTCTTCGATTGACAAAGACCACTGTGTGGTTGAAATATATCATTGTTTAAGTGTTTATGTGTTTCTATTTCAAGACTACAGTGTGGACTCTTACCAAGATAAGTCTGTCAGTCTCCTAGTCCAAAAAATCTATATATATATATATATATATATATATATATATATATATATATATATATATATATATATATATATATAATGGATATAAAATACCAAAGACTAGACATATCAAATATGGCTGCTCATATTTTAGAGACGAGTCATAATTTAGATGTTAATAATGTCAAATTAATTACAATGTTAGGTTCAATAAATTGTTGAAGAATTTTGAAAGTTTATATAGTATGTAGTTTATGACCCTAAGATTTTATTACATTCTGACAGATGCCTTATTCCAGGCATCTATGCCTATGCCTATGCATATTCTATTTTGTACTAACTTCTTAAAGTAAGATTAAGATTTATATATTTTGGGTCGGTTACTACTTTTTCTGTTAGGAATTAGTGTTCCAGTATTAGTTTAAATCAAAATATGTTAAACAAAATACAATGACTACCCTAGTCAAAACAAAAGTGAATTCAAACTGAATATATAGAATATGGAGGAAAACCCAACTCAACATTATAGCCCCTCATGATTAAAAAAAATCAAATGAAAGCTTGTATTAAATTTTGAAAAACATATTTTACCATCTAATAATACCAGCCTTACCTACTCATATTTATTAAAAAAGGCTGTACTTTAATATCCTTGAAAAATACTTACTGATGCCATTTCTTGGAGGATCCAGAATTGCAGTTACTTTTTTATTTTTAATTTTTTCCTGTATCTGTGGGAAAATTTCATCAATTTTCCCTTGCACAAATTCACAGTTTGTTAATCCATTTTTAGTTGCTATCTTCTTAGCATCTTCAACATTTACTTCCATCAATTCTACGCCCAAGAGGTCTTTACAATACTGCAAAAAAATTGTTAGAATGATACACTTCAACTCAATTTACGTTTTATTATAATCAATTATTAATGCATTACTTAAGGATAAGAAATTTAAAGAAAGAGTATTTTGAGAAGATAGAAATACCATTATATACATGATGTAAACTTATGAATTTCTGACAATAATTGGTAAATCAAAATGCAATAACCCACTACTTCCCTAGGACAAAACGATCTTGGTTCTACAGAATATGTTTAGCAGGGATATGGACTTTGGATTCTCGATATCGATTTTTGTCGCCACTTAAAAAATCTATGCCATTTTCTTGTTGAAATTTTAGTCTGCTTAGCTCTTGTAATATGTGTTTGTCTTCATGCCTAAAAATCACAACAGGTCTCTCATGCCTAAGAAATTGTTTTTTCTTCTCAAACCTGTGACCATAATGAAAGATATTTATGTCCGCCTAAATGCTTTCTCGGAATGGTAGGATGCATAAAGTAGGCTTTTTGTTCTTTTTTTAACAATTATAAGTAACATGTCAGCTGGCCAGTTAGATCAACCTCTCACCCTAGTCTTAATCACTTTATCATTCAGTTATGCATTATAGACTGCAGCAGTGGGTGACTGCAATGATACTAGATCTAGGCCCTATATTTATACCGTTACCTTTCCATGTTGTTAATATATATGAACATTTTTTTAAAAATTATTTTAGTTATGGTTTTTACAATGTGAGGTGAAAAACTGGTTGCATGAAAGTTAGGGGAACCAACTAAGCTTTAAATCATAAGTAGTATTTTATTTATTTTTTGTACATATTTATTATTTTACAAAATTTATTTCATAATCTTTCTTTTATAAAATAATGATTAAAAATAATCAATTAAAAAATAATAAATTAGCACAACACAATTCAGTTGCTGTGCCAACTTGACATGACGAATTAATTTGTGCCGCTAGATCACTTGAATCGTGAATAATTTAATCCTCAATGGGTTAATATTAAGAAAAAAATTATTTGATAATGTCCTTAGGAACACAGAAACAATAATAAAACATAGTGCTAATGTTTCTATAATTAAAAATTTTGGAAAAATTACTTTTTTAAGCTTACTTGAACACACAAAATTCTAAAGTCAAGATATCCTTAAAACAAAAGACTAAGTTGTACTAGATTTCAATGTAGCTTTTTTTATAAAAAGTACCTATGAAATATCCAATGAATTACAAACTACATGAATTTTTATATCTAATTAAATAAACAACATGAATATCTATGTCTAATTAATGTGAGAGATGAATTTGATGAGTTTCAATCAATTTGTTGATATTTTGGAGCCGTTTTTGTTAGAAAAATTCTTAGATCTTCTCGCTTTTCAATTTCTAATCCATTTCTATACTTTGTGATAAGGTTATTTACTGCACTAAACCTTCTCTCAAAAATTAAAGAAGAAGGCTAGAAACAACTTTTCTGTGATGCATCACAGTCTAGGATAGAGCTGGCGAATTTCATTTTGAAGCCAAAATCCTTGGTAGCCCAGTTTGAACTTGGGCTTTAGTTCTTCATTTGCAAAAGTCTCGAAAAAAAACTGAATAATTTCCCACCAATTTTTTCAAATCGCCCATCGAATTCACATTATGTCAGAATTTATCATTCGCCCTTTAGCGTGTTAAAATCGTCTAGTTTAGGAATCTGATTTAGATGATCAACGAAACTGACACAATGTAAAAAATTTGATAAAAGTTTTAAAAAGATTATGAGGAATTTGGAAAAGTCATTAGGAGAGATATGTACAAAACTCATCTAAAAATAATGTTAAGATTGCTTTCCTAAAGTTGAGGTCACTCAGAGAATATATATATTACTTATGGGCACAACTAACAATGGAAAAATGACATTTTCAAAACTGAAGTTGATAACTAAATTCGAATTGAATTAATCGAAATAAATGAAGTGTAATGCTTTGTATGATAAAAAATTTGTCAGTTATCATTCAGTTTTTCAACTTCCCAATAATTACAATTTTCACTTAATATCTACATAGCCCTCTATTATATAGTTGGCATATGAGCAATCTGAAATTTAAATAAAATTTACCAAAAATAAATTGTTATAGGCCTGTTTTAGAAACTGCTGCCGTAAATTATTCCTTCCCTCTTTATCGATACTGCTAAAAGACCCTACCATCATGTTCAGCCTAGGGGTTTACATACCCTAAATAAGGTCTTGAAAATGAACATAAATATATTAAAAAATGATAGTTTGTAATAAATAAATTACAGATAACAATTTTTATTCAAGCAATACATTTATATGTACTTAAAATGACAAAAATAAAATTAGAGTTATTGTATTGATATTAACTTACTTTTGCCAACGTTAGTCCCATGCCACCTGAGCCGCAACAGATGTCCAAAACAGTTGTTTCCTTGTCCACTTGTGCAAGTTCCCTAACAGCAGCATATAATTGCTCAGCACCATAAGTATTCCAATGAAAATATAAACTAGGAGTCACCTCCAAATTCAGGTCTAAAATGCTTTCTTCCAAATATGTAGCACCCCATAAATGCTCAACACCAGTAGCTTGTTTCTTTTCACCTACTACTCCACTTGACCTAAAACAATAATTTTTTGTCTTAAATTGAGAAACACTTTGAGAGATTAATGTCCTTACCTTTAAAGGTAAGGACAAGTAATTCCCATTATACCTTCCCTCAAGTAGTATCCTTTTAATCCAAATCTCGTTATTAATCTACTTTATGAATGTTTTGTATAAAACCTTTGAAAAGCCCATAGTAAAAAAATATTCATGACGGAAAAAATGTACAACTTTTTCATGAGATATGTCAGACATGTCCTTGGGTTTAGAGCATTCCAAAATGTTGGTAAATAAAGTTTTAAAAAAATTGTTACCTCATTTACATAGAGGACAATGCTTCGTATAAGATACCAACATTTTCCAAATAAAACTGTCTATTTAATTTAAACCTGTGTAATTTAATTGAAATTACAATAATTTTTTCAAGTGATTTATATTTTAAAACTGAAAATGAAAATTTTAGATTGTAGATTTTGTCATATGAGCACGCATTCAGTGGGAGGCCTGTACACAGCAAGCGGATATATTAACCGACGCAGCAGCAAGCAATTGAAATTTTTTGCTTACTTATTTACCTACGTATAATTTCTTCAAATTAATTTTTTTATGTATATATTTTATTAATTTCAAAAGCTTATTGGTTACAAAAAGTGAATAACATTACTTTAATTCAGAAAATTTTGTTTAATTAAATTAAGTGTTCCTTAATTGAGGGAAATTTGCAATTCCTTAGTAGCAAGCAAAAGGTCAATTAAAATTTTAATTTCAATGTTTAATTCACAGTGTATACTCAAGTACGTTTCTCAACCTTCCCCAACACTCAAATATTTTCCTTTGTTGATGCATTTCGGAATGACTCCATTTTCAAAAGCGTCAACAAAAGAAAATATTCTAATCTTAGGAAGGCAAAAAGAAACTACAACACAATGCAAGTGATGAAAAAAATGAAAGCGTATAAATAGTAACAAACAGACTGATACCATACATGGAAAGGAAAATTGCAATGACATTTGGTTTCTATTTTGTCACTTAATATTATTTGTAATCATAAAATAAAAAGAAACTAAAATACAATTTTTCTTTGTTAAAAAAAAAATATTACTTGTTATTTTTAAGTTGAATTTATCTACTGTTTTTCTTTTGTATCTTCTTTCATTACCAATGTTATAAACAAAATTTGTGTATCTATTATTTTTATACATTGGAGTATTATTCATTCTATATAATGAAGCATATATTGCACCAACTTTTTGTGTTAGTGTGATTCGAATTATTTAACATAATGTATATTGTTGTATTGACAAAAAACAATAAGAAACCTTTTACAATTTGGTTGAAATAAAATCTACAACATAACATAAAAATATTATAACTACATAAAATAAACTTACTTGTCTTGGTCCACATGTAGGTAAATTGAAACAATATTTAGGTTATTTCCTTCGCCCTCTACAAAATAATCTATGAGGAGTTTCTTCACATGATCTACTACTGAAACCTCATTGTCTCCAGGATGTATCATAAATACAACCAAAATTTCTCCTTGCCTGTTCATTCTTGTTAACAACAATCTCCAAATACCTTTGTCATCAGGATTATCTTCCTTGATTTGTGGTGGGTATGGACACTCTTTTAAAAACTTTGCAAATGCCTATGTTCATAAAAAAAAATTATTAGAGCAAAAAAGACCAATTGAATATATAAATACTGCAGGATATTGTAAACCTGAAATTGTAAATGTGTGGATTGTATTTAAAAAGTGTATTTATTGAGGATTATAATGAGGAAATGAAAAACCTTTAGTAATATTATAAATATATAATAAGTCAGTGTGTTTAAGTTTAACTGATCAAAATAAAAGATATATTTTGTTAGTTTTATAATTAAAGTAATATTAAAACTATGACAAGGATTTAAGTAATTTTAATTAAATGAAGAAAATGTTTTAAAAAAAACTTTATAGACACTTTTAATTAACTATTGTACACAAACATGTAAATTTAAAAAAATTAAATCATATAAAAAATTTTCAGATTAACAAAATTTTTTAGTTTGCATTTAGCCTTGTTTATAGGAAAACTAGAAATATGAATTAATGAAAATGGTGTCTTATGTTTATTAGGATTATAAAAAAACTATAAGTTTTCATTTTAATGAACCATCCTCTACAGAAACAGTTTCAAACCGCCATTCTACCGCAGGGGTGTTTAAAATCAAAATGAAGAAATTTAATAATTTTACAACCCTAAATTTAAGCCAATCATGTTTAAGAAAATTGAGCTACACATAGACACACAAGAACTGTTCGGGGCATTTCAGGACAGTTTTAATTGTACTCCACAACTGAGAAACTTTCCTGAGGTCTGCAGAGTTTAAATCATATTGAGAAACTAATTAATTCCATTTCATTACATATATGAAATATAGAATTTTGTAGCTTTCTTCTTTTTTAAAATAAAGTGATGTACACAAAAAGTAACTATTGATGTTTCAGTTATATAGGCAGGCCTCAAGTTATGTAACGCACGAGTTATGTAAAACAAGGAATTTAGGGTATAAACGATTTTAATTTGTAGAGGTTAATACATTTGAATACATTTTTCATCCAGGGAGTGAATATGGGAGTGATAAAAGGCTTCAACGCTATTACCTATGTACCATATTTTCAAATGGAGTTATATACAAGGAGCTACTCCTGAGGGTAATCAGAGCTTATTACAATTCTGGAAATCATGCGGTATTCTGAAAGCCATTCATATTATTACTACAGCTCGGAAAGAAGTAAACAATCATGTATAACTTTTGTGTTGAAGAAAATCTTGTCGGAATATTTTTTTTTTAAAATAAATCTAACAAGAATGAATTAAAAACAGATCTGACTAGCGATGTTTTAAAATCAGCACAGGCACTGATGTACAAGTAGATGATATATAAGAGATAATTGATGATGTGGGACAAGAATTGTCAACAGATATCTGCTTGAGTTAGAAGCAAAGAGGATTACTGATAAGTTAAAGAAAATTTGAAGGAGACATCATTGTTGTTCTTGAAAAATAATTTAAAGTAAAAGAGGTGTCATAGCAATCCTAAAACTGCAACAGGAACATGTCATTGTTTAAGGAAATGGATCCTGTCGTTTTTTTAGAAGCAGAGCAGAAATATCTTCCTACAAAGAAATGTATGAAAAGAAGGACAATTTATAGCAATTAAAAATGAATTAATTTCTAGTCAAAATCTACCACGATGTAAGCACTTGTCATCAAAAGAACATCAACAACCTTTCACTAGTTCTCGTTGATTTATGTTTTTATTTCCACTTGAACCTTTATTTTCCTATTCTTTTTTTTATGTTACCACTTAGTTTAAAAAGTGTTTTTTAAAAGATCTTCAATTTTTAGAAAAAAAAAAGAATCACACAGATGTTCATTATTACTATATAGGACCATTGTTTATAAACCAGTGTTGTGTTTTATTGTAGTTTATGTTAGCCAGTGTATCTAATTATACTTGTGAGAATTTAAATTTGTAGGATACTGTTCACTCTTTTATTTGTACATCGTTTTAGTAAAGTAAGTAGTATATGCATTTGGTTCATTTCATAATACAATTAGCATTTTAAACTTTTAATTGATGTATAAAGTACATGAATGTAATGGAAATATTTTTTTTCTATATTTTCATGCGTTAATTAATAAATACAGTACATAATTAAAGCCAGTGTCTTCATATTTGACTTATGGAAATCTTCTAGGTTCATAGCTTGGGGTCCATTTGTACAGGGTGCGGCAAAAATACCTGACGATTTTTAATCGCGTACAGTCGAGCAGTGGTGTGGAGGGGGGTGGTGGGGAGCGGCGCGTTGACACGGCCATTCGACGCCATTTCAGTAGCCATGGAGCAGTGGTCCGGTGTACATCATGCATTTGTCATTGAGACGTATTTTAAAAGTGGTGATTCGGTTGTTGCTACACAACGTCAGTTTTGTAGGCATTTTAATATGTCGTAGAAGACGCATCCCATTCCGAAACACAATCAAACTGTGGGTGGATAGTTTTAGAACAACTGGTTTATGTTTAAAACAAAGGCCTACAGGCCGTCCAAGGTCAATAAGAACACCAGACAACATTGAGCAAGTGAGACAAGCTGTGCTAAGAAGCCCGCATAGACCGGCGAGTAGACAAGCTGTCGCTCTTCAAATGTCTGCAAGTAAGACGTATTTTGCACTACGATCTAAACCTTCATGCGTATAAAATTGCCATGAACCAAAAACTTCGGCCTCATGACTACGCTAATCGCCAGGCATTTTCAGAGCAAATGATCAATTTGATGGGTGACCAGAAAATTCTTCTAATGAGTGATGAGGCTCATTTTCACCTTGATGGCTATGTTAATAAACAGAAATTTAGATATTGGTCGAATGAGAACCCACAAGAGTTGCACGAACACCCTTTACATAGTGCTAAAGTTACCATGTGGTGCGCAGTAACTAAGAAATGTGTCATTTTACCGTACTTTTTTGAGGAAGGTGGGCGTACGGTTACAGTCAACCATGAACGTTATCTACAGATGCTAGACAGTTTTTTGATACTACTAAAAAGGAAACGTTTAGCTATTAGAAAGATTTGATTCCAACAAGACGGAGCCACTTCTCACACAGCAAATGTCGTCATGGATTATTTGAGGCCACTAAGTTCCGTGGCCGTGTTATCTCACGGAATGGTGACTTTGCTTTGCGATCCCCTGACCTCAGTGTGTGTGACTTTTTTCTTTGGGGTTACTTCAAATCAAAAGTCTACACAAACAAATCCCGCACACTGGAGGATTTGAAGGGAAGCCATAACTCAAGAAATCGCCTCCATAACAAACGAGATGTTGGGAAAAGTGTTTGACAGTTTCATTTCAAGACTGGAGGGATGCATGACGAGGAATGGACACCACTTAAGTGGTGTTATCTTTAAGTAATAACAGGTTGTATTTCCGTGTTTTTTTATCATGATATTGTGTTTTTCATTAATTGCCATCTTTTATAATGTGTAACAAATAATAAACTTTAAAAAATATGTATAAGTACTGAAGCTATTTTTATTTAAAGCTATTTTTATCGGTATTTCTGCCGCTCCCAAAATACATTTTGGGGTTACCTACTGAGTGATATATTAGTTATTTGGCTTCAAGAATTAGCCTCACATTCAATCTGTGGAAAAATGTACTATGTTGCATATTGTTTCAGTGTAGTCATCTTAACCCATTTCACTTCACGGATGAGCTTAGATCGTTTTAACAATATTGACATGTACAAGACTAGACGTTTGTGGTGTCTAAGGGATATTTGCCGCATCACAAAACTTACAGTTTAATTAAATAAAGATATTTATAACCCATAATTTCACCTTCTTTAGATGTTCTAATCATACTAAAAACCTTTCACCAATTTTTTTTTTGTCAACTACAGTTTCTTTCTCAGTATAGTTTTTATTCGTGTTGGAGCTTAAGTTTGTTTTGCCTCACATTACAAAGTAAAAATAGAAAATATGCATTTGTTCAAGATGAACAGGTTATTGAGAGTGAAAGTGAGTGTAGTAACATTATACAGTTACAATATATGCAAACAGAATGCTTCAAATTTTGTCACACAAAAATAAAACACTAAATTAAAAGGTTTGTGTAAACACATGAATTACTTTTTAATTAGTGAATTTTTGTGTATATCTGAAGTAAACGATTCTAGCAAAAGTCTATAAGCTAACACAAACTTCAAACCGTAACATTTTATTGTTTTTGATAATAATTATTATAAATAATAATAAAAAACTAAATAAGGTTCAAAATTTTAAAAAATGCACCTGTATAAATTACATATATTTAGTTCTATATAAATAAGATTATTTTCATGAAAAAATACAACTCAATTGATCAAGAACTAAATAAGGTTCAAAAATTTTTTTTTTAATTTATATATATATATAAATTTATATATATATATATATATATATATATATATATATATATATATATATATATATATATGATTATTTTCATGATAAAATATACTTCAATTGATGAATCAAATACTAATTTCCACCGTTTTCATCGATTAAAGACCATTAGTGGGATAGTTATGTACAAGAATGATTCTTATACTTAACATATTTAGAATACCATTCTTCAATAACTAAATACAGTGTAAAAATGCTTATAGATCAAAGCCAGCATGCAGGATCACAACTGTGTATAAAGAAGCTGTAGTCATTTAAACAACAACTTCTAGAATTAAATACAGATTTGTTCAGTATTTAATTACATTTGAATATTTCAGACCTTAAACCAATACTTGCGTTACTTGTTAAGTTCAGAAATCTAAATTTTTATTTTGGTTTTACACATTATCTTTCAAAAAGCTCCACTATCCGTTATTCCTCCGTTATCAGTTATACTCAGGCTATTCAACAAATTTGTTTTTTGAAATTTTTCACCTCCTGTTGATTAACAAGTTTTGCACATTAATAAAATCTTGTTTTACTCATCTAAAAATATATTTGTATGTACTCGTTTTTGACGATAACAGTCTGCAACGTAATTAGTTAAAAACGGGTAAACTTCATAAGTGCCCCAACTGGACCCTTGTAAAACTTAGATGATCACTGAAACTATCTTTGTGTTATGAAGTATATGTGCTCAAGTGAGACAGACTTATTCTACTTAACAAGATCTCCAGCCAAATTTGGACACCCAGAACTCTCAATTTCTATAAACAATTCCCTCTAGTTCTCCAGTACTAAATCTCTTTTAAAACTCTGAACTAAGAAACACTTTCTCTCCTTGAACCTTTACAAGGTTTGTATATCCATTCCTCTAACAAATTCTAGGTTTGCATAAAAAGACAAATCTTATGCTGTAGCACCTGTTTATATTTTAAATCTGTTTGTAATTCTGACTAGAGATTAATAGTCAGACAATTTTAACACAAATTTTCAGCAAAAGTTTGCCTATACCATTTTAGCTTTACCATCGTCTATACTATAGCTACATTAACATAAGTTTTGCAAAAAATATTAACAACACTACAAACAAATTGGCATTTTATTTTAACCTTAATATTTTATTAAAGGAACTTAGCAATAAACCTGAAAATATCGAATAAAACTACCTTTTTATTTATTACAAGAAAATAAAACTGTATAAGGTTTAAGCAAAAATCATTCTTTATAGTTTTTAATCAACCTACGAATGGGATACAAAAGGGATTTTAGTAATAATCGCACCATGTTATGTTTGGATGTAGAATTAACTAAATAACTGAAAGTCAATTCATTGGACTATGCAATTATTACCTCAGAGTTGGCAAGAACTTACACCAAGAAGTGAAGATACAATAAAAAAAAAAAATGTTAATTATTTTAAAACATTACAAATGATATTTCAAAAGTACTGTGATATTCCGTAGGGCCAAACTGAATGCTATTTTACAAGAAAATGTAACTTACATGGTAAACAAACCATATTTTAAGCACAAAATTCACTATGCTTTACGTAACGATAACTATAAACAAATTACTAGTTAACAATATTAATTTAAAACGAAGCTATAGTTCAACTTTTAGAACTGTAACTTGAAAATATACATAATGCAAATAAGACGTTATTGGGGATTTATCAGTGGTATTCTACTGCATCATCCCCCATTAAAAAAATGTATAAAAATTGCTTTATTGTCTTCTACCTTTACAACCTCGATCATCTGTTTAGGCAAATGACGGAGAGAATCAGGTGGGGCCACCCCAATGGACCCGTCCTCCTGGTTGTCCACCCTATAACCAACGGTGACTTCTTGGTTCTGGGGATTAAGGCCTGTTGTCAACAGCAATAAAAAATTATAAATTGAGAGGGTATGTGTTAAGCACCAACCAGGTAACTCAACATCTAACATCAACCATTAACCACATATTAAAGATTAAGGTTGGGAAGCCACTCGAAATATCTGAAAACTCCATTAGAAACGGAATTAAATACATTTTAGGTAAAATACACTTACAACAAATTATAATCAAGGGTAAAGAAAATCCACTAACAGAAATATACTTACAACACATTATAATCAAGGGTAAAGAAAATCCACTAACAGAAATATAATATGTATACATATCATATCATAATATACAAATGATGAAAACAAAATCAATATTAATACAGACTATAAAATCTGTTAATAGAAGAAATAAATTGACTGGAAGGATATTTGTATTGTTCCCATCAATGTAATGGTCACTCATTCAATTACTCTGATAAGAAATATATTTGTTTATTTTGTATTCAGAAATCTATCCATTTAAATATACTTAAATATTCATTCTTTTCATCTATATTTTCGACCTCCTCAATAATATGGGTTGTCTGCAGAATTAGGACATTTTTATTAACTTTCTTCCAGCAACAATATACATGAACAGGTTCTTATAAGTTATGGTCAAGTTATAATCATAGGCTTTTTACATATAACCATTTTATTCCTAACAGTCTATCTTAACAACCTAAATAATTTCGTATAAATAACTTTAAAATGAAATATTGAATACACATGTAATGTTCTCGCAGTAAATCAATTGACTGTCTTAAATACTCAAATACAAGTATTATCAGTTGTAAGGTGTGTTTTGTATGACATATGATACTGTACATTACAATAAGGCAGTGTTAGTGACTTGGGAGTGAATGTTATGTATATTTTGTATTATGTCTTTTAGTAAGAATATTATATATGTCTCAAGTGGGAAAAAGTGAAAAAAAGGAAACACAAAAAACTGACAGGATAGAATGCCAAAACTTGACAAAGGAAAAAATTAACCATTATAGTAGAGCAGTCACATTTAGAGGGGAAAACATAGCCCTTTTATCTCCATCAGGATGAGTTGATACGATTACCTAGCCATAAAACTGCTTTTCTGGGAGGGTTATTACCTCTTAAAAACCTCTGTGTAGATGGTACAAACTCTTTGAAAAAGCTTATTTTTAAAAATGTCACTACCATCCATGCACTTTATTGATTCAATTATTCAATATTTTCAAAGAGCATATTTTGAAATTGCCTTGAAAGCCCTTGAATTGTTTGCCTTTCCAATCACTATCAGTTCCATTTTGTGGTTTGATATAGCATTACTCCAGATCAAAATGATCAATCTCTCTTCACTACATTTATATTGTGGGGCTGCTGGTTCAGTTTTAGATCCAATTAAATATTTGATCTCCTGTTATGCTTTAAGATTCAATAAATATTTAAAACTTATTCTTAAATTTCTTCAAAGATTGATGACAGTTTTTCTTCACATATTTTCAGCCTATTGATCGTTTTTTCTATCTGTTTAGCCAGCATCTAAAGGCTGTAAAATATGTATCACCTTCTTTAAATTTTTTTTGGAATTGCAACAACTTTTGTTTTAGAATGTCTCGAAATAGACATTCTTTTATCTCTAAACTGGATAATGATTTGATAGTATTCTCACTTTTTTCCTAGTTTTTCTGTCTTTTATGTCAATTTTGAAAACCATGGGGAATGTTTTTTCTTCTAATATCCAACAGTATAACCACCGACACCATAGTCATCAACGGACTACTGCAATGTTTAATTTTTATCCAGTCTTCTTAATGCCTCAAACTTGTCCTGCAATGCTAAAACAATCTTCTTTCATTTTTTACTAAACCGTACTAAAAAAAATTACTGTAAACTGGAGACACAAAAAGAAACCGTAGTTTACTAAACGGGAGCATAGAAGCCATTGATGGAAATGCATAGGAGAATCGCCAAGGTACAGTCAGCACACATAAGTAAAGAGAGGGCACGACCACTCACTGGCGCCTGTAAGCTATAGGCAGGTTCTATTTTTCAACAATTCAACACCGGTACAGTGGATAGCATAGAATGGCATAAAACTGAAGGGTGAATAGGCAGAACTCTACTGTAGTTTTATTTGAACGTGCTTCTATTATTAACATTTTTTAAATTTAGGAATAATATTCAAAGGTATACTTAATTGAACGGTAAGATAAACAGTGGTGAGAGGTAATTTGAAAATTTGTATATATATTTATATCTTGTTCAAATTTTCAGTTGTTAATAAATTACTTTTTATTCGTCCACTCAAGTTCAACTTGTAGTGGATGACACATGTTAGTACAGTTTTTTCAAATATTTATTCATTAAATAAATTTAATTAATTGATTTTAGTGGGAGAAAATCTATTCACAAAATGGGCAAGGTATGCAATATAGTTATTTCATTCCATTTGACTTAAAACAAGTGATAACATATGATTTCATAAAACAGCTGATTTTATGTTATAGGTTATGTGGTATAACAGCTGTTTTAACACATAGGTTATACTTTTGAATTTCAAATAAAAAGTGATTAACATAGGTTATGTTACTTTATTATATTAATTGTAATTATTTAATAAAAAGTAACTCAAATAAAACTTTTTTCTTGACCTAAGTAGGAATTTACTTTCAAACATGTTTGTTTATATAACTTGTTATAACTTGGATAATTCTACCGATGAACATTAATATAAAATATATGAAAAGGATTATGATTAATAGAATGGTCTGGGTTAAGTGATTGATGAAAGTATTCTAGAACCCACCATCTAAACAGAAAAAAGTTATTCAACATTCCATACAAGACATAAAATATCTGACAAAGCTAAACAGTAGTCTTATAAATCTAATACAGGAAAAGTGTACAACTTCATTATTGTTATATACTAAGAATGATCTTATGAATACTTACTGATGGATAAATTATCAACAAATATTGGTTTATAAGTTGACAGTTTGATAACTATTACAAAACCATATTTTCTTGAGTTTGAGTATTTAAAATACACAGCAATCTTGGTTACAAACGTGGCAAAATTATTTAGTCAATATACTCAAATGTAGCTACAAATATGCTAAAATCTCCTATGGTCAATGTATAAATAGTTCAATGCTCTTCTAAACTTAATGTCGCTAGTTTAATATCATGCCAATTATTTTTAATTCAACACCTTTTATAATAATATTACCTTTATCTTGTTTTAAAATTGCTTTTAGACTTTATATAGGTATGTTTTTGTTATATTCTAATTAGTCAATTTCTGAAATCCCTCACTTCTCTTCCCTCAAACATAAACTCAAGTGTTTCTTCAGTATTTAGGACACTTAAAAAAGAATGTGTTTTTTTGTATAAAATTAAAGGAAACGTAAGTTATTTTGACCAATTTTGGTTTTACCGTATGTTAAATTTTATTGGGTACAAAGTATTAAAATAAATTTTAAAAGGAACATTTCTAACTTTTCAATTGAATAAAGACTAATTACTTCAACAAAATATTAAAAACCTAGAAATAATTTTTAAATTTGAAAACAAATTTATAGAAGAAATATACAGGGTGATTAAAAGAGAACTTGTAAAACCTTGAAAACTCATATACATTTATTGAAAAACGCTACATGGCTGATTTAAGTGTTATTTTGTAGGGAAACATATCACGTTTTTTTTTTACCTTAAACCTAAGATGTTCTATTATACTTCCTTTGGTTACTCTGAACACATCCCATCATTGGAGGTTTAACTTTCTCATTGCTATCATAAATTCATTTTAAATCTCAAGGTAGAGGAGTTGGCAAAGGAGGTACATACCACAACCCTAGTGAATTCCCCCCTAAAAAATTAAGGATAATCAAATTTGGGGTAGCGTGAAGGCCATGCAATTGCCATATTCTGTCCAATTCATTAACTTTGAAAGTGATTATTGAGAAATCTTTAACTGAGAAAAGTAAACATTTCGTACTTGGTGACATTGATCTGAGGTGTTGCACTATATCCTGGTACATTATCCCGTTAATGATTCTATTTTGGAAACTAGGGGCTGTAAATTTCGCTTTTGCCAATAGACAAAACTTGTTAATTTTAGGGCTATCCCAAACATCTTGTAATGTTTCATGCCCCAAATCCTATAGCTATGTTTTTTTACCCTGTCATTCAAGTGAAATGTCGACTTGTTAATGAAGATGTTGTCCTTGTTCATTCTCATCTACATGATTTAATATCTCCGCAGAAAAGTTCTTACGGGCAATCTTATTATGGGCTTCTATTTCCAGTAAAACCATTAATTTCTATGGTTTCAAATGCAAACGTTTTTTCAACATACACCAAACTGTTATCTGTAGAAAATGCAGCTTGCAAAAACAAGCCAGATAGATTTCGTAGGATTGTTAATAAAACTTTGTCTCACTTCTTTAATGACTTCACAATCGCCTTGGATAACTTGGTGATTTTTTTTTATATATCTTACTGAGCAAAACAATTATCCCGCTTATAAATTGTTGGTCTATTTATTACAATCTTTATTGTACTTGGTATGGATATTACATTGAACAGATGTCGCTATCTTTGATTCTTCAAAACAATAAACACAGCTAGTACACTTCCTCAACATAACTACCACTAACAACTCCTACAGTGTGTTTCGGTACTAGCAAACTATCCAAGTCAAAACCTATGAGTGATTCCTTACAAAATAATACTAGAACTAGCTCTGTAGATTTTTTCAATTCATTTATATGAGTTATAAAAGTTGTAAAAGTCCTTTTTAACCACTCTGTATATTCAGGATATTTCTATCCTCAGAGTATATTGTCCCCTTCAGTACTTAAATCTCCACTGTAATCTAAATTTTCTTTTTTATTACCAAATATATCTGAGTCAGCATCCAAGTCATCAATCCTCATATCAGACCCTAATATAACCTCAGAATCTAATAGTTTCCGAAATCTGAATCTATTGATCTGATCTCTGAAGTCCAGTGAATATGATTGGTTGATCCAACTTGTATTAGATTTACTCATTGCATAAATTATATTTTACCCACTGTATAAAAAGTGATTGTGTGTGCATGACTATTTTTTGTTCCGTGTATTTAGTTATATTTATTTTTCATACACAATGGGTAAATCTAATACAAGCCATATCAACCTAACTCAGGCATTGGAATTCAGAGATCAGATTTGAATTTTTTTAAATTCTGAGGCCAATCATATGAAGTCTCATATGAAGATGACAATCACACACACTCATGCATGCTCACACACACACACACACACACACAAATATATATAAGGTAAGATAAGGGCAAAATATTAAGTGATCTTTAAAACCAAGAAGGATTATGACTTTCATGTTCTAAAACTGTTTAGAACTCATCTTAATTATAGGTATTTGTCTACGTTTTACATCTAAGTATAAGGGGAGATAGGTGAAATAAAAGTAAGATTCAGGCAGTGTTTTAATGTAACCCTGGTACTGAAAATAAGAGAAAATTAAAACTAGTTTAGGCTCTTGTTTATCTATAATATACTTGCTCTAAACTAAAGTCAATAAAAGTTATCTCTATCTGTTTTATCTTCCTTAAAAGTACTTGTGAGTGAGACAAGTAGTTGTGTGGGACATATGTTATGTCTGAATTGTTGCCATTGATTTGGTGTTGTGGTGTTTGACAAGGTGTATCCGAATGAATCCAAACTCCTGCCAGGAGGTTTAACTAGGCCAGGCTCCTGTGAGCCTAATGAACTTGAATATCAAATAATTTTAAAAATAATTACAACCTCTACTACTTATATTTAAACCTGATACTCAAAGTTTGCCACTATATATGATTATGTTCATTGGAAACAAACATTTTATATATTTTTTTATTTGTATGTATAAACAATGTTGTTTTAGTTAAAAACTTTATTCAAACATATTTAATGTGGTTTCAAAACTTTTCCCTTACGAAATTATATTTTCAGTTGACATTTTTTACTTTAGGTGCACAAAACTTACCAACACGAAACTCGCATCTATTACGATAGCCATCAATAAGCGGTGATGGTTTCAATTCATCCAAAGCAAATGGAAGGTTATTGTCATATTTTTTTGTTTGCTCTTCAATCCATGCAGATAGTGGAAATGTTTTTTTCTCTATAAGTTCAAAAAGCCACTTTAGATGGCATGATGCTTCTTCATTTTTCTTAGATAGCTAAAACAGAAAATTAATTTTTTTTAAATACATATAAGAAGTACAAACATAGAAAGTAAAAGCCGATTGGCTTCAAATGACCTTTTCAGATAGTTTCTATGAGGCCAGTATAAATAATTTCAGTATACCCCCTACATATTTATAACTTCTTGTCATCTCATTTTTATTCTATAACTTGAAAATATAAGTAATTTTTCACGTTGATTTGAACACTCAAAATAAGAAATGAAAAAATGATAAACCGGTTGAATATTGAGTCAAAGAAGTTATTTAATTAGCGCCTAACTAAATAAACTTCTTTGACTCGATATTCAACCAGTTTATATCATTTACTCAATAAATAATTTTTGCTATTGAAGTGAATGCTTATGATATATGGAATAGATACACACTATAAGTGTAAAAAAATATTTTGCTTCACAAACATGTTTAATAGCCAATTAGTGATGATTCAAGGGGGGGCAGCCAATTAGTTGCATCAAAACAGCAATACTCAGTGGTATCTTGAGAGACTCATAATATGAGAGACAAAATATCAGTAAACAAAATTTTGAATCATGCAAAAAGACCATGCTTCTTCCACAATTTGAACAACTTTTTTTTGACAAAATCAAGAATATAAATTGTTCAATTGCCAAGAACTAACTTATTATTATTTGCAATTTTTGTGTTATATATCTTCTTACTGTCCATGTCTGTCCAGGTTTTCCTGCAACATGAATCATTTTACCTCGAATACATACACTTTATTATCTGATTCAGAATATTATTTTGTGTTACTTTTTCATTTGAAAAATTATAGAATTTTAGCATTGTTTTTTACTAAGTAAGAGGTATTGCTTATGTATATATTTATCTATTTTGTTTTAATTTACTCAACCATATTTTAAAAACACAAATAAATATAAAGTATAATATATTTAGAAAAATTAAAGTTACAGAATTTTGTTCATGTGTTATCATTCTTAAATAAAACTAAGACCTTGTAACAAATTTAATAGTTCAGTGTTACAAAACTAGTCACAGGATTAATAACGTGTTGAAAAGAATAACAATTAAGTTGTAGAAATGTCTTTCTAATAATCATTCTTGACTTGTTAAAACAACTCTTTTTATCCTGAACAGTAAACCACTTCAGGCAAAGAAGATACCAAACTAAACTTATTAAAAATACTAATAGAGATTGAGTACAAACTTTAGCAGCATTATGGGTAAGTGTACTCAACTCTCTCATCAAATTCAATTTTTAGGTTAGATGAAAACTTCCTCTGGCTCTAAATATTTGCAAAATAATCAAGGTTCAGAATATCATCTTCAATATATCATGTCTATTTTCAGTCTTTTAATAGACAGTTATATGTTTATCTTTGCAGAGCCAAATCCTTAGATATACAAAAGTATTAAAAGATGAAAATATTTTAATATTTTTAAAGTAAAAAATATAATATGTTAAATAATTTACTATATCCTGTATGGATCTGGTTGAGCCCTGGAGCCAAGACTTCTCAAGGCCATACATAAAATACCTTCCTTGACTTCCCGCCTGCAGCTGGTTCCTCGGTAAGTTACTTACTGGTTATCTTATTAAAGTGATTTCTTTTTTTTCATACAATATAGCAAGATTATTTTCATCAGTTATTTGAAAACTATGAAAAAAGTTATGGAAAAGGATCTCAAACTGGAATATTTTACAATTTAAAATTAAACTTCTAATATCTGCTAATTAAGAAATTTGTTTTTCCTTACTTAAATACTCGACTTTAAGAGTTAAACCTCTAATTCATACTACATTTCAATCAACTGGTAATAAAAATATGTTTTCAAATATTATAATGTCTTCCTTATTAGAGCAGAGATTAACAGAAGTTAGAAGTCACAATTATTATCAGCTCTTGCACACTGCAGTCATAGAGACCTTAGCTTTGCCAATCATTGTCCATTTCATTCCTAACACCAATGACACACTTTTGGTGAATTTTGGGGATATGAGTTCACTGCCTCTACAAACATAACAAATGCCATAATCTATGACATTACATTTTCCTTCAACTGCCCTCATGCAATTTCAATGGGTTATAACTATAATGCTAGGCATCTTATAGCCTACAATCCTAGACTAGATGCTTTTACCAATGGCATACATAAGACATGAGTTGACATTCGTGTAGTTTGTTAAGATTGTATAGTTCAGGTCTACATATATCTGGAAAAAATGCAATTCTTCATCCCATTAACCAGTCAATGTACTCCCCTTTCCTCGAAGTTGTTGGAGCTGAATAGTCCACTCAAGAACAATATGGTGTGTTATCCACAACAGTAGTGGAACTGGCTGATATTGACTTTATCATGACTTCAAAACATCATCCTCTGAAAACCTGGTAATTAATTTCCTCATGAAAATATACAGTCTTCAAAAATCCAAGGTAGTGAATATTTATCCATCCATTGACACCTCCTGCATGGCAAATGATAAGCCCTCAATGGTGCATCTACATTACAACTTACATTATCATCCATCCACTTCCTTTGCCATTTTGCCAGTTTTGACAAGAAAATCTACTGATGCCATATTTACACTTTATTTTATAATTTTTTCAACTTACAACTCTTCAGATCAATTAATAGCTTTTACATTAATAATTTTCATTTGTTACTTTATCTGAATTCGAGGCACTTAAGTTTTAATGCAAACAGTGAGCAGATTTGCTTCACAGAATGTGGACTTGAAGTTCCCTCAGCATTGGAACTTTGTGATGTTTGTAATAACCAAGCATATAACTCTGGATCAATTAAGTTGTTACTTTGAGATATCATCATCTGTTTGTTTTTATTTAGAAATAAAACAAGGATTACAAAACAAGTATTTACACACTCTTCAGTTTGAGGTACTGTTGTAGTATCTTAATATTGGTTCAAGATGGCCGATCGTTATTTGTTGGTTGAGGGGCCGGAGCTTACCTCATGCCTATATATAGCAACTTCTTGTTTGCTAGATTGTAATTTTGTAATAAGACCCTCTGATGATGATGACATGGTCATAGAAATGCACATTAGGGTTTAATCTTAAGTAACTTGTTTTATTTATTTTTTATTATTTTTGTGGTATTGGGGTATGGGTATTGGGTATTTTATGGTATTGGGTATCACTTTCCAATATTTCCATTGTAATATATTGTACCACTGTGCTCTTGATATTGTACAATCCAATATATCACTAATACTTGTTAATTCCTCCTTTACCTTTTTTTCAGTTGACACTGTCACTTGACATGCACTAGACAACCTTTCTATTACCTTTTTTATGTAATAATGGACCATTATTTTTACGTTCACACTTATAATACTGCAACACATGCTATATTAGTTTGAGTTTATAATATACTTAG
Organism: Prosapia bicincta; assembly: GCA_036971475.1. Taxonomy (NCBI): domain Eukaryota; kingdom Metazoa; phylum Arthropoda; class Insecta; order Hemiptera; family Cercopidae; genus Prosapia; species Prosapia bicincta. The sequence continues at coordinate 162,490,233 of JBAIZL010000001.1, forward strand.
TTTGCTATTTTAACAAGTACGATAAAACAAAATAACACAACTTAATAAAAGCCAAAAGAATAAATTAATTCTTGAATTTTATAGTTCATTACGTTCGGTGAATCTTATTATCACTTAAACAATAGTTTATGACTAACCGAATTTTGAATTTAGTAAATTTTTAAATTACTAAAATTTTTAACAAACTTTAGTTTTAACAAATTTACTAAATTCAAAGTTCGGATAGTCATAAACTATTGTTTAAGTGATAATAAATTAATGTTATTTAAAACTTAAACAATAACAATAAAATAAACCTTGATAAATTAAATGCCATGAAAGCACAATTAACAAGTAAAGCGCAATATATAAAGTGTATTTATTCACATATTTTCTCATTCGCAAATAACATTATTTTATTTACTCATTTTCCTTAGAATTAGGGTTTATCAATAATACAAGCTATTATTTCGAGTATTATAAGCAGCCAAAATGATATTAAATGTGTTAGTCACTGTAGTAAAGTTTGGTACCATTTTCCAAAATTTTTTTTAGTAGGTTTCAAATAACTCCTGGAAATAATTACGTTATATTTTTTTAAAAAAATACACCCTTGTGATATAACCAGTAAGTGACTCATTGGCAAAACAATGTTTATCCCCCCTTATGTAGTTTTGGCACTAAAATCTTGGTGATCATTTCAATGTAACCCTCACTCTGTTAATGTTGTCTGATGTCCATGCATTACGAATGACACTTGGTGGTTTGCATCCAGTTACAGTTCCTATTTTTCTAAATTCGTGACCTACCTATCTAAGAATATTGTTGCTATTTGATATGTTTCCGTGACGACCGACGTTCAAATGTCAGTAAAAGAGACAAGTTGCAAAACAGGTTCACAATTTTTAACATGATTATCGTTAACGAATGCATGATGTTCCAAATTGCACTGGAACATGGGGACTAAAATGCGTAGCCAGTTGAGTTTAATAACAGCTGCTGGTTTCCCCTACTCTTTTAGTCGCTCTGTACAGTATGTTTCAAAAACATAGACATACGATTCCTCTGAATGACCTTGTATTTGCTTTTGTAAAATATTTAACATAAATTTTTTTAAAAATGCAATGGTAAATATTTATAGGCGTTTAAAAATGTGTTTTAAAATTGGTAATTAACAATAGGTTTTATGAAAATTCAAAATGAACTAAGTAGGAAGATACAGTACTTTTTTTTTTTTACAACAATGTGAATTTTTTCAATTGTGGTGTAAAATTTAGTACTCGACTTAAAAACAAGATTTTTTAAAGCTAAAAAATAAATGAAACAAAATTTAAAAACCTAAATTAAGTTAAAAAAATCCCAATAATTTTTAAAAAATTTTAAAATATCGCTGTACTACAGAATTAATGTATATTTTAATATAACAAAATATGGAAAACACAAGTAAGACAATTTCATCTCAAGGCAACTTAGAACAAAAAAACAAATATATTTTTAAAATAAACTGTAAATAAAAAATAAAACAGTATAAAAACATACATAAAAACTTATTGATTTAATTGCCTTTTTGCCCTATATTTCTGTAAAAATAATATAATAATTACTATTATATATTGCGTGAGCTAGCTTACAAATCCAGCCAATAAATTAAATTTGTATATAATTGGTCGTAATCAAAACCAAATAAATAATAAATGAAATAATAACATTATAAAATACAAGTTTTAATAGTTATAACGAAAAGGCTGAAATTCAAAATTTATCTCTCAATTACAAAAAAAAAGAACTTCACAGGCAGTTCTACAAATTTGTCAATACAAGAACAGAACACTTTATACTCTATGATTAAATGAGGAATGTAATACTCAACAAACTTTCCAATATGAAAAATTACAACACATCTATCAAAACATTCACTGAAACTGATATCTCTTTTGTTATTTCAATATGTATATAGATGTTTGAATTAAAGTAAACAGAATTTCATTTATAAAGATTTTTATCAGAGGAAAATTTTACACTAACTGAACATCCATAAACCAAGTATTCGAAATTGTTTTATAAAAAAAAAAACTAATTTAATAGCAAAAATAGTCTACAGATGACTTGATCAGTAAAGAACAAGAAAACTCGTATTTCCCGTGTTGTTAAAACAAAATTGTACTCCAGAAACCATTTTCAAAGCAGAAGCAACACACAACTTTCATTGACTTTCTAAACATCAATGCAATTCAATATACTGGTCAGGTTAGTAAAATATCCAAAAAAAAGTATTATATATGAAAATGAAAGCATATAATCTTAACCTCTGTATGTAATTAGTACTAAGTTTTGTTGTGTTTAGTCAGTTTGGAAAACAAGGGTAAAGAAAATAGATATAAAAGCAAATTTTTTACACTGCAACAAAAATTAAAAAATTAAGTAAATACTAACAATCCAACTATTCTTTGAGCTTAGTTTGTGAGTTTATGTTAAAACAAATAAGACATACACAAGACTCACAAATTAATCATTTATTTACTCATACGCTTTTCAATGACAAAAGTCATCATCATCAGTGATTGTTGCTACTACAAACTCTAACTTACAACTCAGTATGTTTTAAAGACTAACAACATAATAAATTTTGAAAACAAAGGTACATTTTGAAGCGCTTTGTAAATAAAATTTGGAAACAACATTTAGGTACTTTAAGGAACAACTTAATGGATTTAATAATTATTCTAAACAAGTATCGCGTCGTCTCTAATACAACAGAATTAAAATGACAAAAGGTTATGTAAGTGCACAAACTTTTAGAAAGTTTGTGGTAGTAACTATAAGCACAAATTTATACAGAGCCCAGTAGCGTAATTATAATAAATGAACAACAATAACCCTTGATACCAATATTAAATTGATGTACATTTTGCTAACACTGTTAACATCACATTAGAAGGTAACAAATATACTCCCTTCAGTATATTTCTAACCTTCAGATGATGCTAACCGTGTTAGCGAAATGTACATCAAGGGTATTTTAATATTTGTATCAAGGGTTATTGTTGTTCATTTAGAGTAACTATAAAGTATAAAAAATAATATAAGATCATAAATATTAAATATATCATTTCGTATTATGATTAAGTTCTGTACTCGGAGGAGCTAAATACAAATGAGCTGTCTTCAGGAGAGGTAATTTTATTAGCAATAAGTTATAAATGTAAATATATTAATACATCGAGTAAATTGTAAGAAAGATTAACAAGTGAGTTTTGGTTGGTTCAAGCTTTAATATACTGGGTTGTAAAACGGTGTTATATATTGTGCCTTATAACCAAAGTGTCAACCTTAACATTAGGAAAAATAAGTCCTACCTTAGATATGTGAAGGACGTTTCAATATTGTTCCCAAACATTTTTATCATTAATACAAGCAGTTTTATGTTAAAATTGTTATATTTGAAAAAAATATATATTATTTTTATATCAGGGTGTAGCAAGGGGAGGTTTGGGGTGTTAAGCTCCCCTCTCCCAGAAGGTTTCTTTTTAATCTTTTATCACTAAAAATTTTTTAACTATACAACAATTTTATATTAATTTCAAATTATCATGAAAATAATTTATAACATTTCATTTTTTAATTGGAACTGAGAAATCACCAGATATTTAGAAGTATTGTTTATGTTACTGTTACAATATATGACATCAAGATATTTAACATCAGTGAAAACTGACTGAAAAACCATTTAAAGAATCACCTGTTCATCGTATCCAATAGTATGATATGGAATTGTGGACATTAACATCTGCTCTTCTAAAGGAATGTCCAACTTTGCCTTTTTACTATTAGTATCATGCTTATCATCTCCTTTTCTCTTTAAAACATCTGCCACTACAACCTGAAAAAAAATAAATGTTCAGAACTAAAATTCACCATACAAGGTACGGATGAGTTGCAATTAATGGCACAGTACTAATAGTAAATAACATTTGTTGATTCCATCTTCAAGTGAGCTAGTAGTTTTCACTAAACAATTATATATATATATATATATATATATATATATATATTTATAAACTTGCCTACAGTAGCATTTACTTATATTTGTTGAGGACGGCCGTTTCGGGAGATGTTTCCATTGTCAACTCAGTCCGTAACTGATCTCAAGGTTTACGTAAGTTAGGGTGGGGGTGGGATATTATGGTGGTGTGGGTGTATTTTGTGTGTATTAGGAGTTATGATGTCAAAAAGTGCGTGTGAGTTGTAATGTAATTGTGTATTGAGTATATATGTAGGGTGTAGTTTGAAGTGCCTATATATTTCGGATTGTTCTGTTGTGTAGCGTTGGTTATTTCTGTGTTGTTTATAAAGAATTTGTAGGTTAGATGTTATGTCTATGTAGTCATGTTTTGTGGAGTTGAGATGCTCAGCGAAGTTTGATTGGTAGTTATTGTTTGTTAGTGCTTTTAAATGTTCTTGGTAACGTGTGTAGGACTTCCCTGTCTGGCCTATGTAAAAACTGGGGCACAAACTGCAAGTTAGTTTGTAAACTCCAGTGTTGTAAATGTCATCGATTTTGTTGTTTAATTTAAATTGTTTAATGAGAGTGTTGTGTGTGAGCAATAAAAATCCTTCCTTATTTGTTCGGTCATTCCAAGAGGCAAAAACATTTGCTTAGTAATGAGAAATGTATTCAGGTCTTTATCTGAAGCATGAAGACGATAACTTAACAAGGGTCAAGCAGACATTCAACAACAACAAAACACTATCGATGATGCATATGTTGCATCAGAATACACTCATCTGCAGAAAATAACTGATGACACATATGTTGTGCCATTAATCAACATTGCGTTGAACCTATATGTGTGTAACATCATCGCAGATGCCATTTTCCACTTTAAAATTTGTGAGACATAAACATTTAGTACAAATTAGCAAAATTATTAATTAATACTTTTAAAGTTCTAAAGCCAGTATGATTTGTCTAAGGCAATGAATGTGATAATCCATCATAAAATGTAGAAAATGTGATAAATGATGTAGAGAAGGTTTTAAAATTGTTATCTATGAGACAGAAACTACCATTTAATGAATAGATGTACCAAGGTAATGAAGGTGGGAGTAGGATTAAATTTAGTACAGGGTGTCTAGTAAAATAGCTTGAAGAAATTCCCTGAGTTTTCCCTGACTTTTCCAGGGTGTCTAGTAAAATAGCTTGAAGAAATTCCTTGAGTTTCCCCTGACTTTTCCTCTTTTAGATGTCTATAGAAAGCCCAGTTTACATTGATATCTGAAGAATCTTGGATAAATCCAGACTTTGAAGAACGAATTGAGTAACTCTTTTGCTTTTGTGTCTGTAAGGAACACAGAACCAAAATATCGAGCTTTCACTTCATCCGTCTCTGCATCCCAATACCTAACACTCAAATCCATTTGGGCTCTTTGTGATATTTTGTTTAAACTTTCATCAAAGCCAATTACATAGTTAGAATTTGAATTTAATGATGTCAGTAACAGGTCTTTAATATAATTTGATAAACCGATTACAACACTATAGGAAATGTTATCTTTCCCCAATCTCATGTTCTGTGCAATGGTGCTATCAGGGAACATCCTTAGAAAGAGGCACACTACCTTCTGCATTGCGTAAAGAAGTGTTGCATTACTAAATTCACGCACCATATAATCTCTGCTTCAGTCACTTTATCTTTTAGTTTATATTTATCCTAAGGAAGGAGGGGAGGTAATGACGACATCTGCATGACGCGCTTTCCCGCTACGGCAATGAAAACTGGAACCTTCCATGTTGAAATAAACAGTGTACAAATAATCACCGTCAAATAAAACACATACTATCACGAGTCTAGACAAATAGCTGGCTACGAATGTTTACACAGCGTTCTGTGTGGTCAGAAACAGACTGAGTTATCTGTTATCCCCACCTGTTCATATGATAACAGAACCACTGCGCACCCCAAGGCCACGGTCCAGGCTAAAACCTCCCAGCTGTACCAACTCGACACGTTTAATATTTATTGACATAAGTCCTGAAGTCATAGCATTGGGCTTATCAAATAAATAATGGGCATCTAAATAAAGAAATGTTATTTCCTGACTGCCCTGCCCCTAAACCGCTGGCTTACAATACCAAATATTCGAGAGCAATGGCCACTAGTTTTGTTTCTAATCAAAATAAATATTTTCCCGATTTTTTAAAATTTTCCCTGACTTTACCCTGAATTTTCCAGAATCTTAAAATTCCCTGACTTTTCCAGGTTTTCCCTGTCACTAGACACCCTGTAGTATTTATATTTTACACTTACTTATATAAAAACTATTATGTACAGTATGTGGCATAGATGACTGTCAAGTGACTCAGAGAGCTTATTGCTATGCTGGCGATTGGGAAAAGTTACCAGTACAACACGTCCTCATAATAACATGGATAAATGAGCTAAATTTTGCTTTCTGTATCCAAATGAATCATAACGGAATTAGCAAAATTTCTGTATAATCCACCTTTTCCCCAATGTTAATAATTCCTATATAAATCCAGAATTCACATTTTATCCCCATCAGTGGCCACCCTAGTTGTGCTTGACTCCACAAACCCTCCTCTATGCATTACACATGTTTATTATACAGTACCAGATGAGAACTACACTTCTGATTAAGTGTTCTCTTATCTTTCTATAAAATTCAAACATAATATTCTCTAATATTTGCATCTTACCATGAGTAATAATTTAAAGCCAGAAAATACATTCATAACAATGTATATTTCTTTGATTTTCTGGAAAAACAATATATTGGTTTAAAACTCTATGTAATGGATATTCTTTGTTTAAAGTCACTTTATAAACTATAACGATATTTGTTTTCTATTACTGCCAAACTACTCCTGATAGTAAATCGTTCTAACTGTCACCACAAGAGACCGACAGCTGACCAATAGCAATACAGCTGTGCGGGCAAAGCTTGATTTTTCTGATATAATTTTGAATTATTAAAAGTGAGTCGTCGAGTAGAGTCTGATAGAGAGAGGAGTCGACAAGACACATCTTCCTAGTGACCAAAGGAGTACAGCCCTCTGCATGCTATCTTCCCGAGAGAACCATAGAGAGGTAACTCATAATATAATGACGACTCACAACAGGTAAACAACTTATTTAATATTCTTTTTAAACTTATTAGTAATAAAATTTATTTGAACGCGGATTATTTATGTCATTAGTTGTTCTAAATGCTATTTTAAAATAAATATTGATGATTTCTCGTTTTATCAAATCCTCCGAGGGCAGTGCGATTTCAAAACATATGTTGGTTAGGTAAGCAAAAAATCATTTTTTGTGAATGTTATTGAAGTTTATTTAACAAATTTTATAGATATTAGACAATTATTTTTTTGGTTTTTTGTAAAATTTTATAATTGACTTTTTGAATAAAACTACACATACCACCTTAAAGCATTGGTTTGAGGTTAAAAATGTAACTATAAAACTTCAATACTATGTTTGAAACTTAAGTTGTTGGTCTTTGAAAAATCCCATCAAGTTCAAATCAATTAATGTTTACTATTATTTTATAAGTCTACATATTATTCTATAATATTTCAGATCTACAGTAATATCTTAGTGAAAATCTAATTTTACTCTGTTATATGGTATTACCATTTTTATTTTGTTACCTTGAAATAAATAATACACAAAGTTAGTGATAATTTGTTTTACATAATTACTGACAAATAAGGGTGAAAGTAGATATTTTGCTTGAAATTATACTTTTTACTCCAAAAAAGCAGTATCTAAAGACAGTGTATACAGTAGTGTATACAAAATTTTACAATTGTAAAAAAAATTTTGATATCATTTATAACACGAGTATACATAAGATCAAATACAAACACATAAATATACCAAACTGGCATGGAAAAGAGAAAGTTACACATTGATACTGGCAACCTTATAGGTTTACCCCCAAATGGGAGATCAGTGGTCTCCATAAAGATGCTTACTAACAGTTAGTGTCAATTTGAAAGCTCCTCAATGAATAGTTGCAATATCATCACTAATTGATTCAACCATAGGTTCAAGTTTTTTTGTTCTATGCAATCATGACAGTATATACTAAAAAAGAAATGGTACTATGATATTTCAATGTTATGTTAACATGTTACATAGTTTTGGTTCTATGTCATACTTAATCAAAGCTTGATATTAAACTAACTGGTTTTAACATACTTTATACTGGTAGCCAGCTCATATACTGTTAGACAGTATATAACAATCTTGTATTGCTTGGCCATACGGGTTTCCAGACCTTGTAGTTTGTGAGTATATATGAAGAGTATCTGAATGTGTACGGCCAATTTGGCAAAATTTTAACTAATCTACTTTTTAAAATGTTATACTAACTTAATATAATATTCAGTTTCTTATAAAATATTTTGAACTTTAAAAATGTTTTGTAGTAAAGTTCTTTTCTTCTTTTGTTATTATAAATGATCTTATACCCCGATCTAATATGTCCAGCTATACTTACAGTACAAATGATTGTTCTATTTTTCCAAGTGTATCGCTTTAACAGCTGCAAAGCCTTCTCTTGATCTGCTTGGTTTGTGAAAGTTATATACAACCACGAATTACCTTTCTTGGGTGATCGTATATAGTACAAATCCAGCTTCAACTCATCAGTTAACATTTTTTTAAATTCAGTTAATAAAGGATCCTGAAAACACAATACAGTTTTTGTTTAAATTTAAAAATAATAAATCACAAATTTCATACTTTTCACCTGATTAAAAAATTGACCTTCATCATTTGTTTTGCTTCATTGTTGTAGCATCATATATTTCATAGCATCATAGTAGCATCGTTGTAAATCATATATTTCCCCAAAGATAAAATTACTTATCTGGGTCTTCTGACAGTGCAAGAATGTTCAGGTAAGTTTCTTAATGAGCTCTATATGTTCAATGTTCAGGGCAATTTCCACAGCTGAAAAAACAGAGGTTTTGGAACACTTCAAGATCAATCTCAAAGCTTCTGAATTATTCAACTGTAGTTTATTGATATAAATAGCAGCCACGGCTCTCTCAAACCTCGGCACAGTTTGATCTAACAAATGAGATGTAAGAAGCACTTCTAGTGTTTCCTTGATGCTCCACATTTGCAGCTAGCCTCAGGTTTCACTGCATTAAATTTTTTATTGCTTTTGTCTAAGTTGTTCAACATGCTCCCTTCAAACTAAGCTTTTAATCTAGGTGGACTCCAAGAAGATTGAGGTATTTACTGTGATTTAGCATTCACTGATTTAGAACAGCCCTGTTTACTGTAACTAGAAACGAATAGTAGACATTAATGTTATGCCTTGTGAAAAATGCACATTCCGTTGTTGAAGAAAACATCTGCAATGATCATTTCTCACACAATTTTTTTATTTTGTCCGATGCTATTTTGCATTCGTGTATTCTCATCTTCTGAGTCGCTGCTGATGTAATTTCTGCAAAAATTACTCATTCAATATTGTTAGGGAGAACATTAGAGACATCATGCAGCGATATATTGAACAATGTTAGCTCCTTGAAGAGTCGATAGAGTCCCACTGACTTCAGCCTAAATGTGGCAGTCTTTCAGAAAGTTTGACATACTGAGCATCCTGTCTATTATGTTAAGCTTCATGCACTGATGAAGTATGGATACATGTGGCATTCTATCAAAAGCAGCCTCAAGATCCATCAACAAACAGTTGACTTTTGTCAATGAACACACTCGTAGTTTTTATCGATTAAATATAATAATGCATCACGTGTGCTTCGGTGTCTTCTGAAACTGAACTTGATGTTACTTATTAGGTTGTGATTTTCAAGGCCCCACAAGAAACAACTGTTGACCAGTCGTTCCAAGAGTTGCTTAGACATGAAGTGAAAGCTATAGGGCGGTGGAATATCATGGATGATGAATCCTCAACATTTTTCCAATATTTGTGTAATGCCATCAGTTTTCCATTTTTGTAGAATATTAACAGTCTTCCAGACATTATTGAACAGTTTTAAGATGGGGTGAGGCTAGTTGATCCTACATCCTGCTTCTAAATAGCTGTGAAATACAGTAAACTGAACACCATTTGCTTCTGTACGAAATTCTGTAATATGTTACTAAATAAAATCAAATACATTCAAAATAGCCCTTATGAGGGGGTTAAACATGTTTCAAATTTTAAAAAACAAGGAGACTTGACTGATTAAATATACCATACTAAACAAAAATTAATACTGCTCTGTTTTTTGTTACTTTACTACATTTTAGTCTTCAGAATGGCCATAAGGAAACTGTAAATGGCTGGAATGTCAATCTTTAAAAGCTGGAAAATACTGAATTAAATTAAATAACTAGTTATAAATTGTATTGTGCTCTTCATTAGTCCTGATTATTTATATAAATTTCAATCTAAATATTTAAAAAGTTCAATTATTTTTTTCAAAAATGGTAAATATAAATATCTTAGTTTCAAAATTTTACAACACACAGTAAACTAGTATGTAAATTGCATTTAGAAATGTACAAGTGATATTTGCAAACCAATTTCCATTTTATTAGTACATAATTTATAAATTCCATTTTCCAACATAATTGAAACTGGGGTTCACACTCCATTTAACAAACCAATAGGGTTCAATTTTTTAAAGTCTACTCCTTTTCTTTACAACATTGCGCTTTTTATATTACTTATCTCAAAGATTATTTTCCCCCCAAAAATTGATTTTTTTTTTCATTGAAGAAAATTCCATCACAATTATCTATGATCTTGGTCTATTAAAATGTATATTCAAACATTTTCAATTGTGTACATGACAATATTTGTTTTTGCAGTGGCGTAAAAATACATTATCTCACAATATTTAATAATTACACATATTCTTATTTTTCTTCAATATATTATTATTTTTCAAAATATAACAATTTCAAAACCTACTTGTAATATAAATGTTTACCAAAAGTTTTTATACATGTCCTGCTTCAATTTTCAAAATGTTAAAAACATTTATATAAAAATATAAAACTTTTCATTAAATACTTATACTTATCTTATACGGTAAATAGCTCTTATTTATTAAGTATAAGTCTGTTGTGTAAAACATACAGTCAAAATAATTTCTTTGCACATTATTTTTACTTAAAATGAAATTAGTATCATATAACTATAATGATTTCACCCTGCTTATGTGCATCCCCACTAAAACATGTAATTGAGATGAAGAGTGAAATAAATTGAACAAATTTCACCTACAGATGATTTTTGCAAGACTCAAGTACTTATTAAATTCACTTTATTAAAACAGTATAAGGAACATTATATAAATGATATAGTTTAATTTAATGAGATAAATCCTAAAATAAGTACAAATTCTGTGCTAAAAATAGTAAATTATAAAAATATGCAAAATAATACTATTGCTTAGTTTTATTTCGGTTGTGGACTTAAATAGCCCTAAATGCTAGTCCTGAACAAAATGTATTTGTTGAAACATTCTTAATATATTAATTCTTTTATGGATACTGATATCATTAAATAAAAGATATTTTGTAGTATTAGGATTATTGTGTATAGTTTTATATCAATACAATATGGATTCATAGAATGTGTTTCTGAGACATGTCATCTATACATCATATATTAGCTATATCAGAGGTTGGCAACCCACGGCCCGAGAAAAGATTTGTGCAGCCCTCTCCACTCGTGGTTGTTCAAATTCTGAGCGGTCTGGAAAGCTTAGGCTTACACTTAGAATACAAATAGGTTGCTTAATAGCTAGAATCATTACGATAGCCATAACAATGAACGACTAATAATAAATTACAAGCGTGATATTAGTGGGAATTAGTGTCTGTGATGTGCATGTAGGCAAGCTCATCCCCACAGTAATGAAATTGAACTCCCCTTGAACAGGTGTAATGAAACTTAGCGCTAAAGTCTTCATTCTCCTGTCTAGTCTCAAGTCATACCAAAGAGCTGTTGTTTTCACCCTGAGTGTTCTATGCTCTATAGTTATTAATTTTTATTTCTACTGTAGTAATTGTAATGTCTTTATCAATAGTAGAAAGGAAAAGGGAAATAGAAGATGAGCAACGAATATCCGATGCAGAATGAACATCAAAATATTTTTTAATTGAAAATAAGTGGAAACCATTCTGTTTGATTTGTAGGGAAAGTGTTTCAGTGAATAAAGATTATAACTTAAAAACAAAATTATAAGTGCTAACATATGAAAAAATACTCTTTACATATGGATGATGCTTGTGAGGCAAACGCTCTCTTACTAAAAAAAAATTTAGCCTCACAACAGAAAATTCTTAAAAAGAAATCAAACGAGAGCTTGCATGATACTTACCGTGTTGCCAAACTAATAGCCAACAGTGGTAGGGCCTACTGTGATGGGCTAGTTGATATGACTAGTCATTTGAACAATTTGAATCTAAAACTTCAAGGTGCTGGGAAATTTGTTAGTGATATGTACTCTGACTTGAAATGTTTTGAAAATAAGTTAAAACTCAAGTATTTGACAGTAGGTCAGTCAGGTACTAAATTTTTAGAATCTGCCATGACATTTGAACTTGATACTTATTGTCTCTTGGTTTGTCAGTGCCTTTACCTTTTTACTAATTGGTTAAATAACCAATTTCAAAGTGTATAGCGGTCACCTATTTGTGAAAATAAATAACTGGTTTTGAAAGTTTATAAAAAGTGTATGAAAATTCACAAATTTAACTTAGTTTTATTAAACAACTGAATTTTTTTAAAAAAAGGCTTGATTTTTGTTCCAACTATTAAGTTCTTGTGTTCTACAAAATGATTTAAGACTTGTCGCACACTGGATTCGTTCAGTTCAGCTTAGTTCAGTCAGCTCCGTTCCGACAGTTTTCCCACACATTGTGTCCGTTCAGTTCAGTCGTTAAGTTTGAGCGCCAACCTCCAATGGATGATAGACACTATCAATGTTCGCATGTAAATTATTTGTGTCAGCTTTTCTCTTTGTGTGATTATGAGTTCCAGCAGTAGTGACAAAGAAACTGTTGTAATAGCATTGATACTAGCTGCAGAAGAGGAAGATCAAGGAAAAAAAAGACTTGGGTGCACAGTATTAATGTCGTACGGGATAGTGAGGGGGAGTATCCTCCTTCATTGTAATCCTTGTGTGACAGGTCGTACAACATTGGATATGCCTGTACTGCTGAAATAAGCCGTTCATCAAAACTCATCTTAAAAATAAATAAATCAACAATCCAATAATCACAGCACTGCGAACTTGTGTCAGACCGCCCTAGTTCAGTTGCACAACACTACTGACCATCTGTACTCTGCGCATGCACGATGTCTCAGTCCTTCTGTCGCTTCTACAAAAATTGGTCGCTGACCAAAAAATGGCCGAGACGGACGGATCGGACTGAACTGAACTGACGGAACGGATGCTGTGTGCTGTTCTACATTTGATTACATTGTTTCCGAATTTTGGCGGAAAAGACTGAGCTGAGCGGACTGAACTGAACGGATCCAGTGTGCGACAAACCTAAGGATTACAGTTCTTAATTAAATACAATAGAATTCCATTTATCGGAATTAACTGGGACCGGCCTACAATAAGATAATTGCATTTTTTTTTTAAAGGGCCAGTTTTAATTAATTACTCTCTATATGTTGCAAATTGGAGGAAAAAACTGTATTTTTATAGTTTTTTTATTATTTCCAAGCTTTTGGGCTATTACAAAATTGTTTTAATTTACAGTAAAGATTGAAATTTATCCCTTTAGGTATTTACATAAAAAAATTGTTTTTATTAGATCATTTTCCTCTAACTACATGTAATTCACTCATCATAAATCAAACTTATACTAAGTATTATACGACATTATAAATTAATTTTCAAAAAACTCTGATCTAACGGTGGAGCCTAGAAGAATCATACATTCCTTAGATAATTTAAAAAAAAAATTAATTTGAAAGAAAATTTCTTTGAAAAATGTTGAAGTTGATTACAAATTAAAGAATCTTTAACACTGCCATAAAACTAATATAAAAAACACTTACAGTTGATGAATAGAATCGAGGTAGTCCACTGACTTTTACTCTGTATTTCATGTTTGGAATTGATTTTCCCCATCCAGAAGGAGGAAGGGGTTTCTTAACAGTAGTGGTACTATCTTTGGGTTCATTTTTAACTTCTCCTTTTTTAACTTCTTCACTTTTATCTTCTTTCATAACTTCTTCTTTTGTATCTTCTTCACTTTTATCTTCTTCCTTAATTTCTTCTTCCATATTCTTTTCATTTAAATTTTCTTGAGGTTCATCAACGGTCATATCATTTTCCTCTATGGATACTCCAATCTTACTTTTTTCTTCAGTCATTCTAAACATTTACAAAAGGTTTAAATTTAAAATGTTTTACATTTGCTTCTTTAACATAACATAATCATGAATTATTTTTTTTACAAGATTCACTTTTTTATGAAGGGACAACAGCCCCAAACACTAGCTAAAAATCGCAATCCTTATCACTGAACAACTGTTTCACTTATCAATTAAAATTGAGAAATTGTTGAATATATTTTACAAACAGAAGATGTAAAATAAACATTACAGAAGATTTGCTAGTTATTCAGAAGATTTGCTGAATAAAAATATTATAGTGGCAAATTAGAACAGCTGTAAGATAGAGTTTGTAATAAAAACACTCACAGATTATGATGACTTTGTCATTGAAACACGTCTGAGTTAATGAATGATTAATTTGTGAGTTTTTTGTACATCTTTTATTTGTATCTAAAAGTAAAGAATGGAACAAAGTTTGTGTGAGATACTAAAGGCTATTTTAAACGTTACATGATCTGAGGATATCAAACCATGCAGGGTATAGTTTGAAGATATTAACCCTTGAAGTGCTTCCGGCTGATTAGATTGGCTTTTTTATCCGTCCTAATTTTGCCACAGGTCGATTTCATCGGCTCACAGGGGGTATATGTACTTTCCTATTGGCAACTTTTGTAGATTTCTAATTCTAAGGGTATGATGGCTATTCCTTTATAATTTACACAGAATTAAAGAAAAAATGTTCCTCTATGAGTGTGACTATAAATTTTTCAGGCTCTATGTCCCTTATTTTAACACTGACAAAAGGTTGTGCTCCAGTCAAGCCAACAACCACCCGAAGCCGTGACGTACAGGATCAGACCATTTTAAGGGGTAGATCGTATGATTCTAAGTCATTTTCTAACAAGATTGCTGATTAGATCAAAGACAACAAGTGAGACCAAGGACTTCGGAGAGGGTAGTTGAAGCCGAGAGAAGAAGTCCAGCAGTGAGTCTGGAGATGCGGCCAACGCTGGACGATGTTCATCTTACTCGGCTTTTAAATGATTTAAAAGTGTTAAATTCTAACATCATGTGCTAAGTGCGGGGAAAAGGTGGCTGAAAAATGTAACTTTGCGATTCCCAAGCCTTTTTATGGATTTCTGTCCCTAAAATTGGCTAAATACAAATAAAATGTGGTGCATTTCAAATAGATCCAAAAACGGAGGTTTCTGAAGTTTATAAACCGTAAATTGTTTGTAGGAGATAGTGACATTAAAATTCGCTAAAATAAATTTTAAAACTGTTAAATATGAAAACAATAAATTTCAACATCAAGTTATCAAGAAACTGTTTTGAAATCGGGAATAAAATCAGTGAAACTCATTTAGAAATACAGGGATAAGAACTGTACACTTTTAAAAATTAAATTCGCGGAACAAAAGGAAACAAAAATGGAGAAGAGCTTCGTGCCACAAAATCTGGGCAGCCCAAACTGTGGTATCTCTCAGGATCCAGGAAATGGCACAAATTAAAAGGTAGTTGCTTTCTTCTTGTTCAAATCTAGAATTTTGTAAATTCAATTATTTTTGGGGAAAATGGAAATTCAAGTAATTCTTTTAAATTTGAAAAACATAATGAATAAACTATGTTATAAAAATAATGGCTTTATTTATATTAGAGGTAAAGAAAATGTATTAAAAGGGTTGTTCACAAAGTATACTGAAATCAAATTAATATATAGATAAACAATGATGTTTTTTATAAACAAATAAAGGGGTCAAAATTAAAAAATAAATTCCCAAGGGTTAAATATGTTACAATAATTATGATTAAGGAACTGTTAAGTTTGTTTGAATACTAAAATAGAAAAATTAAAACAGTAGCTAATTTTGGATAGGAAAAGATATAGGAATTAACCCAGCATAAAAGGCTGCAAGTGAAACTGGTTAGAAATTAACAAATTAAAATTATAATTAAATAATAAAAATATGGTACAACTCGCAAATATGAAATTTTTTATTTCAAACGCGTTTCAACGACTAATTTGTCGTCATTCTCAGTGAAAATACACAAATGAAATTAACTAAAAAATATATATATATTAAACATAACCTATAAAGTTTTAGCAAAAGTAAAAACAAAAGTGTTTACTTTTGTTTTTACTTTTGCTAAAACTTTATAGGTTATGTTTAATATATATATATTTTTTAGTTAATTTCATTTGTGTATTTTCACTGAGAATGACGACAAATTAGTCGTTGAAACGCGTTTGAAATAAAAAATTTCATATTTGTGAGTTGTACCATATTTTTATTATTTAATTTTAACTTTCACTCACAAGCCAGCTCGAATATTATTTATAAAATTAAAATTAGTATAGAAAAAAAATTTCAGAATACATATAACTTGTGTTGAATTCTCAGATTTACAAAAAGTAGATAAATATTGTTCGAAAACAAACAACAGTCAAAAAGCATATTTTAAAAATTAATTGATAAACTTAAATAAGTATGATATATATATATATATATATATATATATATATATATATATATATATATCTAGATTTTTCTTATGAAATTATAAATCTTCATATGTTTCTCTTTTTAGGGATATTTTGTGTATTTTTCTATAATTTAAATTTAACTATAAATCATAAGTATTCAGGATATAAATGTATTCAAGAATTAAGTACATTTTTCAAAGGGTTACATTTGGAACCAAAGAGTTCAACGGGTTAAAAGACATTAAAATATTTAAATAACTTAACTAGGGCAAAGTCATTAGGAAATAAATACCAAGTTCATTTATAAAAGTTGTATTATGCTTTAGAAATTCTGTAAAACATACGAAGTAGTTTTGACAGAATTTAAATTTTATAAAATTGATAAATCTGTGCTAAAGCGATAGTTGATATAAAATACAAGTGTTTTTTACTAACTTGCAAATTGAGTTGAAATCTATTTAATAAACAATTTTCTTACACTTCCTGGCTCCCTGGTCATTAAGCTGAAATGCCTAATAAGAATTCATTCCCTGGAAAACAGTACCCAAAGGGTTAAACCTCAGCGAGTTGGGGTTTTTAAAATAAGGTCCAATGACTGGTTCTCTGGCATATTTTGGCTAGCGTTAGCACAGGGCTGACTTCAGTCAGCGATGCTTGTTCAAAATTGTTATCTTTCTGACGGTTGGTAGGGCCGTCGCAATACCTCTCGTCTGTAGGCAGTTTTAGTGTACTTATCCATGCCCCCATTAAAATTTTTTACACCCACCAGTTTGAGAACTCCTACTCTACGACACTCGTGGTTTTGCATGTTATAATCAGAGTAAACAGAATTCAAATTGATATTTTTCCCACAGAATTCTTTCAATATTTTGCACAAAATGTACTTATTTGGCATTCAGACTAAATTAATGAGCTATAATATAGGGAGTTTCATATAAACCTCATGATTTTCATTTTATGTTTATTCTAAGAGGAAAGATACAAATACCATGTTATTGTGCTCTACACGTACAGAATATCTGGGAGATTAATTGGTCGTTAAAGGTTGTGTAAAAAATATCCTCCGTCTACTTTTAGACACAGCTGAACACGTTACATGTATTTGGTGGAGCATTGCATTGTCAATACTGTTGATTTCAGTAATCAACTGTTGAAAAAATCCCCAAAATAAATAATTAAAGATGTGGAAAAGTTAAGGATTAAAAAAAAATATTTCTAAGAAAAAATGAAAAAGAAATCTTCATATGTTTATGTTGGGTCCTTGCATATCACATTAAACAATATTTTGCCAAAACATGCCCAGTGAGTTCATTTGTCAGGATTAATGTTACAAATAATCATGTCCATATTTAATGTAAAATTACACTGATCTTGTTTTTACTACCTGTGTTGAAAGGTATGTCAGTAGAAATATTGGATCATTTATGGATTTGATATAAGACTTTAAATTAAATAGGTTTTAGAATGATTTTCATTCGGCTTTGTGCTTAATCTTTACAAGTTCTAATGCTTTTGTTTAAAGTTGTTTTTATATGTAGAAAGGTTTTATATAAACTAAATGATTGCTTAAAAAAGTAAATACATTGAACAAAAGACAGTTTTCACAATCACATTTTAGTAGATTTATTACTAATAACCGTATCTCATATTGAATTACAAAATGTCTTTTAATATCCACTGTTCCTAGTTTATTATGTTTTTGGATTTGATGTTATATTTTGTACAGAGACAATACAAACATTAATTTTTGTATGAAGTTCTCTTATGTCGTGAAATTCTATTGACTGAAATTTAATTAAAATAATTAATTTTGAATTTGGCGCCATTTTTTGTGATTCAAATACTATGCTAAAAAGGTACCAAGCCTTGCTAAAGTCGTGCAGTTGTGCATGAGTAATGGGTATTCTATGTTCTAGATGCTTCCTCTGTGCAACATAAGATTGAAAATACCATTATAAACTTCACTTATGGAAATATATTTGTCCCATATGCACCTTGTGACTTCAGTGTTAATCTATACCCATCACTAATATGTTGTCTCCATGTTTAATGACACAGCTGTGTTTAGGTTTTAACCGCTTTGAATGTCGAAAGTCTATACGATTTATCCTTCAAATCATTAAATACCTCTAAGCTGATATGTAAATATTCACCAGTTTCAAAAACACTACAAGAAGACTTAATAATTTGGTTAGGCTATTGAGTGACATACTGGCTTTTATCGATATATTTTTGTTTTATTATAACTCAAAATATACTAACTAGTTTTAGTTATACTTTGTAGCTATATTGGGTAACATTTGACCAAATGATTATTCACGATTTTAGTGCTATCGTTACTAGTTATTACTTCTTGACAATAAAATCTATCCTAACCCGATACTTCATACATATTTTACAACATATGTGGGAATTAACATTAAAATTAAAAGAATGTTATTTTCTGGTGTTTTGTGTTCATCATAACATTGTTTTACATTTTAACACGTTCACTGTGGCCATCTCTGATCAGAGACGGGTCAAGCACCAGTTGGATGCGGCCGTCTCCGATCAGAGACAGTTAGCAATTTATTCAGATATGTTGTTATATACCCCAGAGTTGTACAAAGGACTTAGTTGAGTGTTGCAGCATCAAGGTGACGTAAGTCGGATGTTTGTTTTAGTTTGGTCAAGATTACCCGCCATTTTTTTGTCAGTAGTGTTAATGAGAATTTAGTGCAAGTCCGTGGCTGTGAGTGACATGGTTCACAACATGGAAGGTGTGCCTGAGACTTCCAAGGACTGTTTATTTAATACCAATGATACAGTAGAATGTACTAGGGGGAGCCTATAAGATACTTCGGAGTATGCGGAGTCTGAGGAAAGCGACAACGATCGCCATGACAGTAACCTAGATCCAGCTGCAGAGGAAGTCGATTACGATCACAGGGAACTGTCTGATTCCGATTTGGAAGAAGAAATAGATAATCCTCAATTGACACCTAGTAAATTAGGCCTACGCAACTTTCTGTTTACAAAGTAAAATAAATTTATCGTTCCATTCCCGGGAGAAAATCGACCCTATGACTGTTTCAGACTACTTCCTGATGACATATTTTTCGAGAATATTCTGAAAGCTACTAATATTTTTGAATTGGATGTGTTTGCTAAACCAAATCTCATGCCATTGTCAAGAATAAATAACTGGAAGGAGTTGACAGTGCCTAAATTGAAAACACTCTTAGGCCAACTGATTTAAACGTGATCGTAAAAATCTGTATACAATTTATAATAAATATTTTAAAATCTAATTTGTAGTTTTTATTTCACAAAATAATGTTTATTTATTATTTCAGTGATTATTATTTATTATAGTTACAAATGTAAATTACATCCATAACATAAAAAATAAAATACTGATAATCATGAGACGCTCGAAAATTGCTGCCGTCTCTGGTCGGAGACACAATGGCTGCCTAGTATTTTTTCCATTTTCAAAGCTCAAAATTAATTTATTGTCATATTCTTTTACTTCTAAAGCAAAACCATCAGAATATATTTAAAAAAATTTCAGCACCTCATGAACCTCACGCTAGAGGCTTTTCGCAGCGAACGTGTTAAGGAGTAATTATATTTTGCGGCACTTGAATCTCGTATATATTTAAAAAGGTTTTATATATTGGTACATTCAGGATATATGATTATAACTTTTTCAAATTGTACTTATGGTTTAGAATGCAATTTTTGAAACAAACCTGAAAAGATAAACAAAATTTATGTAATCTTTTGCATATATTACCCCAACTAGGTAGTAGCTATGCTGTAATATAATTCTCTGATGTGTCAAGCAGGTAATTATTTCCCGTACCCATGTGTACGATTTTAGCAAAAACATTATACTGAGTGACGCAGAAAGTCATCAGAGATATGAAAAAATTACAAAAACACTTGCTCAGGGAAATAAATACCATTTTATCAAATTAAAAAATTCAGTACGGAGTAGTATGAAGTACTACATATGCATATCAATAACATGCCATACCACGTATTCATATGTTTAAATATACCTATAAAATCTCCAGTTGGGATAGATTTGATTGTAATTTTATACATTACTATATATTTATATTAAAATATACCTGTAAAGTGTCCCAGTCAGGATAGATTTCGTTGTAATTTTATACATTAACTAATTATTGACGCCAGGTGATGTCAAATGATCTCTATTCTAGCCTTAAATGTTAAATGTTTAAAATTAAAACCAACTGTATCCTGACTAGAAACTTCTTAGGTATATAAAATTAACCTTCCATTGCAATAACAAACAATAATTATCAATATAACTTCAGATCATGTTTTTTATTTATTTTATATGCGTTGTATTGGGGGTGGGCAATTTGCATTTTTACCAGCACCACGTATGGGGTGAATTATAATTTTACAAAATTGTTAATTTTTGGGGCATGAGCGAGAGTTGTAAAATTTTTTTTTTTGTACCCCTGATGACTTTTTGCATCGACTGGTATAATTTTTTTTGCTAAAACCGTACACGTGGGAACGGAAAATAAATACCGCCAAGAATCTTAGTTTTGCATATCTTGTAAAGTTAGGACCATCAGCAAGGACTATACCCAACTAAAATTTAATAAAAGATAACTTTCTGACAAAATAAGAAATAATATAAAAAAATTACTTTAGGACAAGTTTAGGAATGTTTTCATACTCATATATAAACGGTTTGCCAATCTTAAGCCTTTTTTGTTCTAAACTTAACCTTATTTTGTTCTACAGATATTTTGACATATTTTCTTTTTGTAATCCCATGGTGGTGATATAGATAAAATCAGCAAAATCTTCAAGAAAAAATAAACATTATCAATATTTCTTTAGCTATAGGAAAGGTTTTCATATTGTAAAACATATTACACCTATAAAATGTTTAGGAAATTCATTGATTAAATCTTATTTGTAATAATATAAATGGAATGAAGTAGACAACAGTATAATGGAACTGGTAATTGTTTTGACGTGCGATTACTGCTATTTTCGTGAAATTTCTTTACTTTTCTTATGTATTTTTACGTATTAAACACGAATCCAACATAATTTTTTGTCGCTGACGCTGTTTTTTAAAATATACTTTAAAAAACATAACCTAAACTAACCTTTATTGACGTACGACTAACTCTATTTTCGTGAATTTGTTTTTACTTTTCTTATGTATTTTTACGTTTTTACATTTTTATGTGTTTTTGTGAAAGTTTCTTTATTTCACATTTTAAATGTTAGGTTGTAATAGCATGTAGGCCTATAGCATGAACCGGGCACGCAGTATCTATAGCGCGCTGCACTACGTCTAGATTTGTAATTTTATACAATTACTATATACCTACATAAAATATACCTACGAAGTATCCAGTCAGAATAGATTTGGTTCTAATTTTATACAACATTACTATCTACCTATATTAAAATATACCTATGAAGTATCCAGTCAGGATAGATTTGGTTGTAATTTTCTGCATTGGCAATAAGTGTAATATTTACCAAAATTACAACCAAATCTATTCTGACTGAATACTTCGTAGGTATACTTTAATAAAGAGAGATAGTAATGTTAAATAAAATGATTACCAAATCTATCCTGACTGGATACTTCGTGCGTATATTTTAATCTAGGTATATAGTAATGTATAAAATTACAAATCTAGACGTAGTGCAGTGCGCTGTAGCTACTGCGCGCCCGATTCACGCTATAGACCTACATGCCATTACAACCTAACATTTAAAATGTGGAATAAAGTAACTTTCAAAAAAATACATAAAAATTTAAAACGTACATATGTAAAAACGTAAAAATACGTAAGAAAAGTAAAAAAAAAATCACGAAAATAGCGGTAGTCGTACGTCAATAAAGGTTAGTTTAGGTTGTTTTATCAAGTATATTTTACAAAAACGGCGTCAGCGACAAAAAATACTGTTGGATTCGTGTCTAGGACGTAAAAATACATAAGAAAAGTAAAAAAAATTACGAAAATAGCGGTAGTAGCACGTCGAAACAATTACCATGGAACTAAATAATCATAAAACCAATACAAATTGAATATACAATATATGTTTCTAAACTCAGTTGGTTATCTATACTTGTGGGCTACGAAATATAACTGGACCTTATACAAAATTGGAGAATAAAATGCCAATACATCAAGTAGTAAACAGTCTATAAGAGGGAAACTTATGCAATACAGCTTTATTAATATATCAGTATAATTGAACAAATTTAATTAATGAAACAAACATTTTGAATACAGAACTGTTTTTCTTAAAACCTACTTTTTTGTGTTTTTTCACTAATATTACCCATTTCTGTGTACTAAAAATTTAACTTTCTGCATGCCGGCTTGGTTAGTCATGTTGACAATACGAAAACACTTGATAAGTAGGAATTTATAACATTATACTTAAATATATTTAAATCAAAATAGCTAGAAACTTACGTACATTCAGAATATTAAATTAAGCAGTAAAAAATATACTTCTCAAAATAATTATACTTTAGATATTTAAAAAGCCTCTAGTTTTTACTTGTAAACTATTTTAATGGTATCTGAGGTTTCTATTGTAAATCGTTTCTATGAACAAAATGGCTACAATTGGTACACAATGATTAACGACAAAATCAATTGTGCTATAGCTCAAGCATCGAAAATTATTCACTTAAAGTATATCACTAGTATCTTATAATCTAATTAAATTTTGTATTGATTATAAAGAAGAATTAGTTTTAAATTTAATGAAACTTCAAAAATATACTCTAAAGAAAAATTGATTGGAATTGTAGAAAATACCCAGAAACTACATTATTTTGACTCTATTGATCTATTGTATAGAAACAGTTAATCATTTCACATTTTCATCAGTATTACAGTTAGCCTATGTAGAATGTTGTTTCTTACAAACGAGCCAAATAAATTCTTTGTTATTTTTAAAATTGTAATGTATCAACAGATATATTGAGCTTTACTTCGAAAAGAAGTATATTTGGGTTATGATGTTCAAAGTTAAACCCAAAAATCATATACCAGAGTTGAAATAAATTTGGATTGATGTAAATGCTCAATTGATATTATATCTTATTTATAAACTATTTGGCAACATCTTAATCAGACTTTCTGGAGGTCCGTTAACTCTTCGATACTCACTCGAAATACTAGTATACTATTCCACCCGCGCATGACTTGTAAACACTAGGGGACAATTTGAAACAAAATTTCTGTTATTTGATTTTTTAGCTATTTTATAGTCAATGAGGCATGTTGATTTCAAATCTATAATCAGATTTCTTTGCAGTGTCAAGTTTGTTTTCTACAACTTAGTTGAATGTTCTGACTTGTCATGATATTTATCATGGTTGATAAGAAGTATCATAGAAAGGAAACTCCATAGGAAGTTATTTCTCTCCTACCGGTTGCCCTATACTTACAGGGGTGAAAGACACACAAGATAACAGCGACAGGTCTACAATTGTTTAGACTTGTTCAGTTACACTTTGTGTCACCCAGAAATAGTAGAGTCTGAGTT
Organism: Prosapia bicincta; assembly: GCA_036971475.1. NCBI lineage: Eukaryota > Metazoa > Arthropoda > Insecta > Hemiptera > Cercopidae > Prosapia > Prosapia bicincta. Next base: position 162,514,609 of record JBAIZL010000001.1, read on the forward strand.
ATTTTCCCCCTAAGTATAAAATTTACGGCTAAAATAGAAAAAGAGGCAGGTTTGCTATTGTTAGATGTTTTAATACCGTATCCAGAATAAATAATACCTTAAGTTTTAACGTTTCAGGCGCGTATCCAGCGACTTGCTTTGGGGGGGGGGCGATCGATGCATTCTATATATATATAATATGTGTGTGTGTGCGCGCGCACGCGCGTGCGTATATGTAGAAACATAGAACAGAAAAAGTTCTTTCTACGCTTGCGTTAGAAATTGGTAACGTGATTAAGATTTGTAGCAAATTAGACTTTTTAATAAATAATTATTCCAGTTTCGATAACACTTATGGCTAGAGAATATTATTAACTTTATAATAAGCTATTATTATAAAAATTGTTTATTAATTAATATAAGTAGTTATTCTTCCAACACGAACAATTCCGGAGTCAACTGCGAATATTACGCTTGCAAAATTACGTATTGAAAATCATATGTTCGAGACTAAGCTTCACTAGCGCTACCTATTGTTAAAACTTTTAGACGTTTACGAGGGTATGCCGAGGTATTACGTCACATTTTCAAATTAAAATTTTATTTTTTATTACAATAAAAGACGAATTAACTTAAGTAAATTAAGTTAAAATTCGAGCGTATTTATAAACACAGACTAGCATTTGATAAGTGATTCTATTTTTGTAATTATTCAAAGAGCATTACAATGTTACAAAATTATCATTATATTTATTACAGTTAGGATTTTATATTTGAGAATATATAATAACTTAATTATCGAAAAAAGTCCTAATTTAATAATATATTGTCGATTTTTAACCCAAAGTTCTTGAGGGTTGGGGGGGCGATCGCCCCCCATGGATACGCGCCTGCGTTTATAGAAAACAAACACGCACTAGAGATTTATCACGAGTGATTCATTCCGCTCAATATCACATAAAAAAGCAGCGTTTAATTCAATGGTGCACAGTTTAATTAAATTGCCTTTATCAGAAGAATATTATAAAAGTGAACTGAATTACATTTACAGTGTAGCAAAATTCTATTGGGTACAATGAAATACATAAAATGATAAGAAAAAGACAATAAGAAATCTGACAAGTACATTAATAAGAAATAAAAATGAAAAATGGGTAAAAATAACACACCATCCACCACTGTCTAATAAAATAAGAAAATCGTAAGTTGAATGTGACAATTATCACTGCAAATAACCTAAAGAAGTTGTTAGGGAACCATAAAGGCGCAATATATAACGAGAAAAAGTCAAGAATCCATTGCCTGTAGTGTAACACGTGCCCTCTTAAATATATAGGCCAAACAAAAAGAAATATTAAAATTAGGACTAAAGAACATTTTCCCCACATTAATATATCAGACCAGAAAAATCTGCAATTGCGAAACATAGTTTAGAAAAGAATCACGGATTTAAAATAGACGATGTAACCCTGTTGAAAATCGTTGTAAGTGTATTAAATTGGATGCGTGGGAAACTTTATTTTAATAATAACCAAAAATAGTATTGTAAATAATGAGTCAAGCCCTATTCAAAATTCTATATTTATGTAATTATTGTGACACAAGAAAATTTGATTGTAACTTTTTGGTTAAAATCTTGAAATAATAATAATACTGAAATATTTATTATCTATATTGTTTATATGTAATTGTGTGTATGGTTAAAAATTTTACTGTAAATAATGAGTTAGGTATACAATTTCTATTTGATGTATCATGTTTGCAGTATGTTAATAGCTGTTGTTTTAACAGGTGGGATTGGCCACGATCACAGTAAACATATAGCAGTGTAACCTTATTTTCAAGTTTTCTGTCCCACCCAATAAAACGTCCCGCCATGCAGAAACCTCTCCTTAGATCCAGCTTACCCAAATTCCTACCCGCAGCCAGTGTCATGTGACAGACGCTGAAAAACCTAGGGGGCCACCAAACCCCCTCCTTCTCTGACAAATTTTCAAGTTAGAGTTTGTAGTAGCAACACTCACTGATGATAATGACTTTGAGTTTGTGTAGGTCTTTTATTTGTATTAATAATTTGTTTAATCTTTGAAAAATTATATGTAAAAGAACAGTCTTTTCAGAAAATAGGTAAGGGGCCATCCCTAAATATGTCAAGCTGCAAGGGGGAGTTATGTCTACCGTTGCGGTAGACAGAAAGGGTAGGTATTTAGTAGCCTTATGTAACTTGAAATTTCAGTTTTGACTACATTAAGAATGCTTTTCATTTAATAAAGAAACCGGCTCCATTTTAACTTTTATATTTTAAATACACTATTAAACTTCCTATTTATGATCATTATTGGAGAAAAAAAATGTGAGGAACCTCGATAATAAACCTGTGATAATCTCGAGTGAGGTATAGCCACAGTATGATGATCAGGCAGCCTGTACAGACATGTTCCGCGGTTTCTGTGTATCAGCTAAAGCGCCAGTTATTACTTATCAGTAACAGTTTTTAACAAAACAATATTTTTTAAAATTCGATGGCAACATCTTTTATGGCCGAACCAGTCAACTTAGAAGTACACTGAAACCTGGTCACACTAAGTCATGAGCGGAACAAAATTTGTATTGCGCCATACTATGCATGACAGAGTTGTTGGATTTCTAAGTTCCCTAGGCCAAACACGACATAAAGCCAGAACTGTTTGTACATTTCTGAAATATGTATAAAATTTACTGATTTTCATCTATTTTAAAATTAGGCTTATTATATACACTTTTTTTCTGAAGCTCATAGCACCAGTGTTATCTAATGTGGCATTCATGACCACTTAATGTACTTCTTTATTGGTCTACAAATTCTGCAATGAAAACAATTAACTCAGTAAATACCAATACTAAGTTACATAGTTAAGGAGGGGGTTGGTACTAGAGTTAAGGGTCCCTTACAGAAGAGGGAGGGGGTTAAAAATCATCCGTTTTAGCTTAACATAATTTTGTGATGGCCCCTAATAGCTTTAACACAATTATATTGTATGTATAATATTAAATAAATATACAAGTACAGTATATTATGAAAATAAGATTACTTGTATGTTTATATATACTAAAAGGTAAATGTTTAGAGATGCTTTTTAATTTGTTAAGCAAGAACTGACATTTAGCAAGCACTTTTTCCATATTAGCATGGTTAAATTTATAAATAATGAAGGTATTTATTCCTGGAATGTTTACTAATCAAAAACCAAAACCATTTGGTGGATCCCAACATGAATGTTTATGATATACTCTGTTACAAGTGGAAATTTTCTTGGGGACATAGATTTTAAAGTGGCATTTGCCATTGAATACATCCAATTGTTCATCAACAATGCAGATCAAAGTTTAACAGTGAAGTTAAATTGTTAATGATTGGTGCTGTAACAGTTTATTTTCTATTACCACCAAACAGCCGATAAAATTAAATGAGGCATAGTAGTTACTAATTTCAATAGTCGCAGTAAGCTGCAGTCCCTGTTTATAAACAGCTGATTTCCACAAATCTATCTTTCCGGATTAAAAAACATGAAAACCAAGTTGACTTGATGATTAGAGAGTCGTATAGAAAGTGCTATAAAAGTACAAGGCAAGGAAAGCCTTAGCTGGTAACTGCAGGATTTCTTCTTATCAATCTGACATTACCCCAATGAATCCAGGAAACTTGAAGGTAGCCTTATTCACTACAGCACATGGTAAATCTTTTAAATTTATATACTGTATTATAAGTCAGCACACTGTTCACAGGCCGAGGAGGGTTATTTTTCAAAATTCCTTTCAAAGAGGGGGACATTTTATTTTAGGGAATATTAGCAGTGTGTAACAGTGCTAGGTGATCTATTTTGTTTCCTTTATAAAAATCCATATCATCAAAACAATGAGAAAGTATAACATTGAAATCTATTGGTGATGTATGAATTGCTTTTACTTTAGTATGCTGCATGGGAGCAGAATATAACCAACAAAGAAAACTTTCATGAATCAAAAGTGTAGAAACTCAAGGCAGAGATTGAAAAATAAGTATATATAGAGCCAAATGCATCCATCATTCAATTGGGTGAGACCAAATCTTATTTTAATCAATCATTTTTCCACCCAGAAGCGCCTAGAATGCATTACAATGAGGTACCTACGGGTTACTGACCCAAATTTCTTTTTATAAAAGCATATGCGAATTAAAATTTTTATTTTACATTCTAATGCTCTTACTAGTGTTGAAGTTATAAATAACTGATTTAACACTAAATTACGACAAAATAATAAAAATATATTTCCAAAAATCGTTAAAAAATATTTGTTGTAAAATTTTGAATGGCCTAATCTAAATTAAAATACAGCTATCAATCTTTACTACCAAGGAGGCGAGAAAAATAAAAATAACTAGTAACATATGTGTTATTATAACATGTTTTTGTCACATTGAATGTTGCTTCAAAATTTTGTCAATAAAATCATTTTTCTCAGCTTTTGAAAAGCCATATGAAATGAATTTTCGAATGTTCACAAAATATATATTTTTAATATAAAATAATTCTTGTATATATTAAAGCATTCGTAATGAACTCGTTTACAAAGTTACAGTACTTGAAGGCACTTATAGTTTGATTTTGCAACTCTGTTTTAGCTCAAAATTTGATGACTGTAGCTGCTCGGCGCCAAGTGCCGCATCAGCTACCATTGTTATGAGTAATGACCGAGTTGTCTGTTTGTTACTCACAATTTTTTTATGCAGTTGATCTTTTTGTTTTTAAGTTTATCATTGTTTGTAGTGGTATATGTTAGTATACATAACATAAAAACCTATTTTTGTGACAATAATAAAACAAAAACATTTGAATAAAGCTAAAATACAATTATTCGTGTTTATTTTGTAATTTTACAAATGACTTAGTTAAATACTTTTATACATTTTGATGTGTTTTTTTTGCAATGTAGTACTGTGGAACTAAAAGTGCACTTTTTAGTTATAAACCTATATCTCTTTTGTTTGTAAATATAGCTAAGTGAAAATTTGGAATGCAACTCATTTTTCAGTGTACAAAAACAAGATGCTTTTATTTAGGAACAGATTTTTAATTTTATATATTCTATATAAAACATACTCTATATGGAAACAGGAAATTTTGGAAAAATGTTTTTTAGTGTGTAACATTTTTCTCATAATTTTTGTTGTTGCATGTTTATTTTAATTCTAGGTAAGTGTACGTTATAGTAGAGTCTTACAGAAGTGAATTAAAAAAATAATCATGAAAATCCATTGATAAATACAAATTTGATGTAAGTTTTGTCAAAGCATTAAATTTTCAATAAATCATGGCCGAGACTGGAGCAGATAGCCATGCAAAATGTCCCAGGATCAAAAGAGTTAATATAAACATTACCTTAAAACAGAGCCAACAAACAGTCCATACTGTTATCTGCGGGTTCCCCTTCTATTTACCTAAGGCAGGTCATTTTACCATTTCCCACAAACAGAAATTATGTACAATGTACACTTGTTCCCCTAGCAGACACAAAGTCCACATCTCTTCCTCTTTTTGTCTCCACCCTCCTCAGAATCTTCAACTGGCACTACTTGATCTTCTTTCAGCCTATTTGAATTATTGTCTTTATGAATAATGGCAGAAATTTACAAAGGGATGAGGGAGGCAATTTGCAAGGTACCTGAGCTATTTTTTTACAATCTTGGCTCCTGAATTACTCCATGTAAAAACGACCAAGGAATTAACTCCAACTACATTAGGTAGATGTTAGACGGCCGTAAGAAACCATCAATTGGTTTTCCAAGCAACTGAAAATGTTGCACACATTTCAACTACACCTCTTTTGGTGGAACTGTAGAAGTTAACACTTCTGGTTTCTTACTATCACCAGACTGCAGATAAATTCTTTTCCTGTGGTTTTGATACCAACAATATTCATTCATTTTTCTTTTGAATATGTAAGACAAGAGTTGTGCGACTTCTATAAAATCCAAATTTAGATGAAGTCTGCCTGTTGTTCGAATGAAAGGTTTTGAAAGTTCAGCTTTACTTTTTCTACAGATGGTTCCAACAATAGTAGATTTGGGTGTTTCTAAGAGATCATTAGACAGATAACTAGTGAACCAACTATCAAGTTACATTTCAAGTTCCACTAATTGGTTCTACAACTTAAAATACAAAAGGAGGGGTATTTTTGGTTTAGATCTTTATAACATGACGTAAGTTGCTTACCTAGGTAAACTTCCTTGTTAACTGTGTAGAAAAATGGGAGTCGAATCAAAAAATACTTTAATATCACATACTTCTGGCTTGTTTCTCATGTTTTGTCTAAATGGACATTTCTACCCCTGAATCCCCATAACATTTCATTAATTGTACTGTATCTCCAACAGCAAAGGTATTTTTGCACAATACTGTTAAAAAGCTCCCCTACTGGTGCTAGTTTGCATTGAATAAGCCTTTCAAGTTGAGTTCTATCCTCAAAAATAATCCTTTCAACTCAAGTTGATCATCAAATATCAATATTTTTATCCAATATTTGAGATGCTGAAGCGACATACAACGAAATACTTCTGGACCTTCCTCACTCCAAAGCTCTTCTGTGTGGACGTGAATGTTTTCCATATTTTCGCATAATATAATATACCGATAAGAGCCTTTATCTCCAACATGTTTTGAATGTAGAATTATTTCTATAAATCATTAATCTATAACTGTATTTAAAATAGGACGGTGGATTTCATAAATTCTATAAAAAATTATAAAATTTTATTTCATGTAGATCTTTATTGAAGTGCATATCTAAATTAACAATAAAAAAATAATAACCAACTTTTCTTAATACAACTAAATTTTCTTGTATTCAATATAAACTGAAAATGCTTTTAATACATACAACATAAGAGTATTAGTTTTACAGTATATTACAAGAAATAATGTATTGGTCATGTTGTTGTAATAAGGATATAAATTAAATAATTGTTTCAATGTAAAATATTTATTATTTGAAATAAAAATAACCTATAATTAAGCTGAAAGTTGTAATATATCCTAAGCTTATTTTGTCTATATTATAATAGAAATATAATTTAAGAATGAATTACTGAATAAGTTAATATTAGGCGAACAAGTAATGATTAAAATTACTTTTAAAAGCATTTTTCAATTTACCACCTTTTGTTGTTACCTCTACCTCCACGCCCTTTCTTATAAGGTTTAAATTTCTGTCTTTGATTGCCTTGTTGTGAGGGTTTATTTCCTTGATGTGTGGCAAAGGATGCTCCACTAACTAAGCCACGTGTTAAACCAGCCTGATAGGCTCTTTCTTCCCTTTCCAACATGGCTGATGCAAGTGAGAACTTATTAACATTGCCAACACGATATTGTGGGTAAGAAGAATCAATAGCATCTTCAACATCACGTCGGAAGTCTGAATATCTTGAAACATCGCCATCAAAATTTGTTGGTGGCTGACGGGGTGTATCAAAGAGAGATGGTATTCCCCCTAGTCTGTTTCCTCGAGCAGACGGTAATCCTCCCATTCCAGAACCTTGAAGAGAATTTATTCCTCTATCCAGGACATTTGTTCTAAAAGAAGAAAGACCCTCAACGTTTGAGCCTCGGTCAAAATTATTTTCGAAGCGCGTGTTAAAATTTGATCTGAAAGATGAAAGACCACCAATATTTGAGCCTCGTTCAAAACTATTTTCAAAGCGTGGATTAAAATTATCCATTAAACTCCTAATACCACCTCGATTTCCCGGTGAAAAATTATCAAAAGAAGACAACTCATTAAATCGAGAGTTTAAGAGAGAATTTCGTAATGGAAAATCACGGAAACCTTTCTGTGAGTTTTGGTACAAGGCTCCACGTAATGGAGGAGGGTATAAAGAATCCCTACTTACAGGCGCAGAATTCATTAGCCTAGATCGATTTCCATAGCCACTGTTATTACGGTAAAATCTTGATTGGTTTTGGCCTTGGGGACCATAACGTTGAGCAGGGACTCGCCTCTTCTTCCTTCTTTTGTCCTTCTTGGGATCTTTTGCTGGTGCTTGCCTTGTAGGTTTAGGTATTTTTGTCATGTCTAATCTTTCACAGAGAATTACGAGTTCACAACGAAGAGTATGAGGAGACATGTCAATAGGAATAACCCTAGTTGGAACAAATGGGTTGGTGTTATCGAATGGACCAGCCTCTACTGTTGCCAGATCAAGGAGATTTTTCAGAGGTAGCTTGTGGTTTGAACACACATAGATAACTTTATCAGCTTCCTTCAGTTTCCTTAGGTTTATAATCATCTTTTGACCTAAAAAAAAAAACAAAGCCTATATATAATACATGAACTTTCATAGAAAATGACAATAAATTTTCTGAGTATTTAATTATACTAAAAAAAACTAGTTAGTCAATGTTTACATGTCACTGTCTCCCTTAAAAACCCATGTATGAATAAATTTTAAATTGTAATACGTTTTGCTATACACAACTGTTTATCAAAATGTAGTATGAAAGAAATAGGTAAGGGTACATGTTAGCTAACTGAAAAAAATATGCAAAGGCGCTACATCCTGGTACATTTTCTTGTCTAGTTTAAATTTATCTTGAATAGAAGCTAAGATGAATTTGTGAACAAGTTCTGTATAACTACAGTTGTAAAAAGAATATTTTCTTTCCCAGGCAAAAAGCATGGACCAGGTTTATTTTACATTTACTTTTAATCTATAGTAGCAATTTAACTGGTTTGGAAAAGGAACAAATAACTCCTTTATAAATTATTGAATTGGTATTCTGAATTACAAAATGGGTGTACAGGCCCATACTTTTCTGGTAATCACTGTTTTAGATATGCCATATTGTTTTAAATATGCCTATCAAATTTCATATTGATAGCATACCTTCCTCAGCTGTAAGGGGCTATTTAGTAGAGGCACATTCAGTTGGTACCTCCAACCAGATTATAATGAATGTCTATAAAGAAAACATCTTTATGAAAAAAAAACACTCTAAAATATGCTCATAACGATATATTCGAGTGAGATTGTACTTTCCCTATCAATAAAAACTTGGTTAAATATAAACATTAGGGTTAAGCATCGTTTTTATCTCCAATTAATTACTTTTTAAAAATACTACAGTAGCTATAAATAATAAGGCAGAAATAATTTATGTTCGTTAGATATAAACAGTTCAAAAAGATTATGAAATATTATTTACAAAAGTACAAAGGTAACTCATATAAAAGTTACTACAGTAGAGTCTTGATAATCCAAGTCCCGATATTTTGAGCTTCCGTGAAATTAGAGCCTATTTTATAATTTTAAAAGATATTAATGAATCAGACTTCCAAAAAAATTTTTAACAGTCATACGCTATGCAAAGGAAATGAGCTAGGCTTCCAAGAAATGCTTATATGAATATGGTATGCAAAGGAAATGAGTTGGGCTTCCAAGAAATGTTTATATCGATACGGTATGCAAAGGAAATGAATAAAGCTTCCAAGATATGTTTATATCAATATGTATGCTAAGGAAATGAATCGGGCTTCCAAGAAATGTTCATATAAAGTTCTATAAACTTGTTTAGTGCATTTTTAATTACCTATATTATAAGGGTTCGTTAAAACACCTATTTTTTTCTAATGCATAGAGACGTATTTCCGTATAATTCGAAGGACATCTCCGCCCCATCTACCTCGAATTATCGAGACTCTACTGTATTCGAGTTATAACAAGTTAGTTTATAGTGGTTCTTAATGCCAATCAACAATTGCTGGAAAAATGGCGTATAACACGTTTTTATCACAAATAAGATAATACTATTTGTGTTTAGAGTTTTTGTTGAAATGCTGATCTTCATGAAAAAATACACACACACCCTTCTTCCAGCAATGTCCTCATAATATAGAAACAAGCTAACTGTTTAAGATAATTTAGATCAAAGCTTTACCAACCATAAAGGATTTTGCAAAAAGAAGAAACAAACTCATCCCCTCTTAATTTTTTTTGTCAATAATAATTTAAATGTTATAAGCTGTTATTAAAGCTGCCAATGTCTGAACATTAAATACCTTCTTTCTTTTTTTACATATTTTGAAATCTTTTTCTGGCAACCTGAATTCAGAAGACAAACTAAATTACTTCCTAAACTTGTATATTTTGATTAATGAAAATAGAATTCTTAAATACACCTTGAAATGAATAAATATTTAAACAAATACTAAAGGACAATTGTCTACATTTACGCAAGTAAGATATGGAACTATGAATGTGCTATGAATTTTTTTAACTGATGTAAAACTTTTGCTTGATTCTAACTCATTAGAGTTTAAATCCTAGTAGATCTTCAGAGGTTCCACCACAAAAAAGTTCAGTATTATTAGCTACAAGATGAATTGAAGCTTTGAAGTCTTCTGTAAAATGGCGAATCAGTTCTAATTTCTTAAATTTCCTTAATATGCTAAATACTTAAGGACTGTTATACATATCAATCATTTTAGGGTCATTTGTAAAAGCAAAGCAAAAACAGTACTATTTACAACAGTCTTGTCCACGACTCACAGCATTGAATAATGCGCTAACCTACCTCGAAACGTGTCTGCTGAAAAATATCAGTAAGTGGCTTTTTGCCAAGTTAATACCAAAAGTGTAATTATAGAAGAACCTCAAGATGTACAACACAAAAACTACCAGTTGAAACACAACATAAGCTATAAGAACCAATGAGTCATCAAACAAATCGCAGAAAGCAGACAGGACTATACAAACTCGGCCCCTGGCATGCTAAACTAATGCCTTAATGTCCCAGAGTTCTATAAATAGGGCAGCATAATTAAAAGACGTCCCACACAAAGATAAAGCAGAATAACACTGTCTCTCCTTCAAATATACATTCTGTGAAGAATCATAAATATGTTTTTGCAAACATTTTGCATTTGAAATATAATAGCCATTATAAAAATATGAAAATTACACTGAGTGTCGGGCTCTAAATAATACTCAAAATCAAACTGTCCTAAGGTGCTTGAAAACCAACATTTAATGAAAAAGTAACTATTATACTATTAAATGTATTTTCTTCCATAAATAATAACCTAAAAACAAAGACGACCCAAATTTTGAAAAATAAAATGCAAGTGTCATATTTAAAGGACACTGGACATTAACGGGTTTATTACAGATTACCACCCCTATCTACAAAAGTTGAACAAAATATTGAGATGACAAAAAACATTTGAGTAAGAAATTGTACATACAGCTATATAACTAGAATGTATATACTGTACAGTTCTAATTTGCTAATTAAATATAATTACAATCTTAAATAATTGTAACTTATTTACTTAAAACAATCTATCCATCTACTTCTAATTGAAATAGTTGTGATTATTGAATTTTTGAATTTTATAGTCCATTACGTTCGGTTGAATCTTATTAATCACTTAAACAATAGTTTATGATTATCCGAACTTTGAATTTAGTAAATTTGTTAAAGTTTACTGAGACAGAACGTTTTCGATCGCTATGTGTCGATCTTCATCAGTGTCTTCTGCTTGGAGATGTTGGGTCAAGCGGTGATGGTTTTAAAGGTAGGTTTTCAATAGTATCAAAGAGTATGTGTGATTTGTATTGTGTTTGTTCGTTTAATATGTTTGTACTTTGTGTTTTTGTGTGTCTGTAAATTTCATATTGTTCTAGTGTGTTGGAGATGTGGTCCTTTTTTGTTGATGTGTAGGATTTCTAGGTTTTGGTAAATGTCTTTGTATTTGTGTCCTGTATCTTTTTTATGTGGTTGTAAAATGTTGAGTCGGTGTTCTGTTTGTGTTCTTCGACTCTTTGTTTAAAGCTGCGACCTGTTTGTCCAATGTACAACTTGTTACATTCGTCGCAGTTCAGTTTGAATACGCCTGGTGCTTGTAGTTTATCCTTGTTGTTCGTGTTGTGTTGTATTTTGTATTGTAGCTTGTTATTAGTTTTGTATGCTATTTTGTATCCTGTTTTTTGAAATTTGCGGGCTATTTTGTTTGTTGTTTTGTTTATGAATGGTAATGTGATGTATTTGTTCTCCCTGTCTGTAGTGTTAATTTTAGTGTTTTTTTTTGTATTTTGTGCCATAGTTTGTCTATTATTGTGGTGTTGTATCCATTTGTGTATGCTAAATATTTAATTTTATCTAGTTCTTTGTTGTCTAGTTCTTTGTGTTTATCTGTCTTTGTGGTCATTGGGACTTCTTTAGGTCTATGGAGCATGGATCTGAAGGCTGCATGTTTGTGTTGGATAGGGTGGTTTGAGGTGTTGTGGATAAGTGATTAAGTTGTGATTATGTATTACAAACACACATAATTATATAATCCCTCCCATATTCGGATTGGGCTGTCATCACATTGATCCGGATATGAGAGGTTTTATTGTACTTAAATATTAATAAAAGTAAATACAAAAATATAATAAAGAACTTCCTATGATTGGATAATTAATTGCAAAAAGAACATAGCAGATGGGTATCTCTACTTATTAGAAATCTGTCCCAACAGATGATGGCAATGAGTCAATGATATTATCCTGGTTTGGTGTAATGTCAATACTACTACTACTATTATAATAGGAAATATACGTATTATATAGGATGACATTATACATGTTGGGTAAATCCTTTCCTATTTCCTCAAATACAACATTGTGAGTGAGGAACAATTATTTCTATTATAATTCATTTTTTATCTACATTTTTACTACGATTGGAGCGCTGTCTCTACTCATCTTGCGGCCGAACGTAGTACTACAACCAGTTACAGTTGTGACAGACAACCGTCTACAAGTAAGTGAACTTTCCCACTAACTCTTTTAGATTTCATAGCTAATCTTGCCTTAGCATCCTACATTCTATTTTGGGGTATATTAGCGTCAAATACTATTATTTCGTTAATATAATTATAGCAACAGTTTGTCAGTAACTTTTACTTAATTATTGCACAAACAATACACAAATATAATTTTGATGGACTCAAAAACAAATGTGTACTTACTGATTCCAACTCTTGGAGGGTCCAAAATAGGTACTACTTTTTTCTCTTTAACTTTTTCTGCAAGTTGGGTAAAAACATCATCAATCTTTCCTTGAGTGAACTCACAGTTGGTTAAACCATTCTTGATTGCCATTTTTTTTGCATCTTCTACATTACCATCCATTAATTCTACTCCTAAAACCTCTTTACAGTGCTAAAAAAAAAAATTTTTATTAGAACTAGAATATTATAAAACAAAAATATTGGAACACATAAGCAGAAAACAAATGAATTAACACAATCCAGTAAACTATAGTGTAAGTAAAAAAGTGGAACAAAATTGTTGCTTACAAAGCAACATAAGGAATTACTTTGCAATGCGAGACATATTTTAAAATTTAATAATTTTTTTTTCAAATCTAGACAAGACAAAAACGCATGGATTAATAGAGAGAGGTACAAAGTCTACAATAATTTTTATTACGAACAGAGGATTGACAATTGCAATTAGCTTAAGTACATAGAAAAGGTATGAGAGAGAAAAGGAATATCAAGTTAATTGGTAATTAGTGAATGCTTGTGAAGTTCTAGAAGCCCATTTTTAAGGTTACTTTTGTGCGAAACAAACAATTAATATTAGTAAATATAATGCTGAAAAAATGTAAAGAAAATTAGTTATCAAAAGTAGTGAAATAGTATTAAATCATACAACTAGGAAACAAATTAAATTTATAAGATATGAAACAAAGATTCAGAAAAATAGGTTTATCATTATTAAAAACAATTAAATGATGTCAGTGACCAGTTAAACCTCGAAGATCACATTATTACAAACTCCTAAACTTTTATCTAAGGAAAAATGTCTAACTTTTCTCTTCCATAAAATTTCACAGCTTAACAATTTTGCATGTCCATGTTGGTAAACTGTGATTTTTATTAGGATACAAAAATTTTAAAAAATAATTTTTGATCAAACCTACCTTAGCTAACATCATCCCCATGCCTCCCATGCCGCAACAGAGATCTAAAACTGTTGTTTCAGAATCAACTGCAGCAAGCTCTACAACTGCTTTATATAATTGTTCTGCGCCATATGTATTGCAATGAAAGTAAAAGCTAGGTGTTACTTCCAAATTCAAACCAAGAATAGATTCATCCAAGTGTTTTGCGCCCCACAAATGTTCCACTCCTGTAGCGGGTTTCCTTTCTTTATCACCTCCAACTATTCCTCCAGTTCTGAAAAAGAACCATTCGAAATTAAATTTCCTATCCATAAATTTGAATTATATTTTCAATTGGACTATTGTAGATTTCACTTTAGTAATTAAAATATGATTTTCTCGATTTAATAGAAATCCAAAGTTAAAGCAAGATGATATTTGTATTATTTTTGTCAGAATAAAAGGGGGGAAAACAGTACCAAGGGACAACAAAACCAACAAAGAATAGTAAATTAATATACAAACAGCTGAAATAGAATATTTAAATAAAGTATTAATGTCAAAATATATTTAGGGATGTGAAAATGAGATATGAGAGGAGTATGTATAACCTTTTAGTAGAAGGACTTATCTTCAAATCAATTATGTTCTCCATACCTCAGTTTTGTTTTAATTCACAGTGATACAGTAAATTGTCCATTACAACAGTCTGGACATGCATTGTACTGAGGAAGGTCATACAGCGAATGAATTCAATAACTTTAAATATTTAATTTCCATAATATATTCTAAATATTTTAATAAATTTATACAAGCAACACTGTTATTGTCTTGAACATCATCTGAGTAAAACTTCCTTGAAGGTATCTGATAAATACCTCTTAATAATCAGCAGCATATAAAACAAATATGAATCATATGTTGCCATTAAAAAAAAATATGAATAGGTCCCATTAATTATACTTACTTTTCTTTATCCATATGAAGATAAATTGACACAATGTTTAGGTCCTTTCCCTCTCCTTCAGTGAAAAATTTCAAGATGGCTTTCTTCACCTCTTCTATGTCAGGAGGGTCTTTCTCTACAGGATGTATCATAATTACAATCATAATTTCACCTTTTTTATTCATGCGTACTAAGAGAAGTCTCCATATTCCTTTGTCGTCAGGGTTAGATTCATTGAGGTATGGCGGGAAGCCAGATTCTTTTATAAACTTTTCAAATGCCTAGGATTTATAAAAAAAAATATATTAAAGATCATAAATATAAAGAGTAAATAAAATGTTTACAAAGAAAAATAATATAGATCTTAAATTAAGACACGGATGAAAGAGTTGACGGTGACAATAACGGTCTGGCCCAACTGTCACTGTTTATTTTGATTTTTCAGTCAATGTGTCTTTGATCGAATCAATCTGTTGTTTTGTTTGTGAGTGAGTTTTGCCGTTCACCAAGGCTTCTAAAAAAAAACACGATGTCTTATTGTTAGTGGATAAACTAAAAATTATAGATCAATCAGATAGGAGTTACGGATAAATAGTTGGCTGAGATATATGGTGTTGGAGGACAATTAACAATTTCAAACATTAAAAGGAACAGACCTACATTTTTGAATTAAGTGTCAGTGTTTGAAAATGAGGATGCAAGTTCTTCATAAAAATCAATGAAGGCAACAGAAAAGTAAGAATTAGAAGGTGCTGTATTCAAATAGTTTTTGAAAGGACTTTCTTTGAGAAACCCAATTTCGGGTTATATTATTTGTAAAAAAACTCAGAAGATTAGCAGATATTTAAAACTATAAAAATACAGTTTTTTTTACCATTAAAGAGATACATACAGTAATTAATTAAAATTAACAGTTAAAAAAAATCCAATTATCTGAACAGGATCTGTTCTCAACTGATTCAGATAGTTCGAATAATATTGTGTGGATTTATTTGTTAAAGTCCGTTACTCATGGTCAGTGGTATGGAATATTGTACTTTTCTAAGAGATATTTACTCCAGATCAGTTGATAACAACAGAGTGCAATTGTTATTACCATAGTGCATACTTACACAATCTATGGTAGTTTGATTAGAAAACTCTTTTTGCAATAATTTGTAAATTCTTTTTTGTGTTATAGTATTTTAGTAGCAGATGTGACACATATACAGAATTTTATAAAAATATAACACATTTAATAACAAAATGTACTAAAAAAAATTTCATATCATAAGCCTACAGCATAATTCAAATATGAAGAAGTTATATAGCCAACTGGTACTGTATTATGTAATAGATCTTAAAACTTTGAGATGGTACATGAAGCATGCTCGGAAACGCGTCTACTAAACCTTGTTCAAATTGTATAGTTACCATGATAAAATCCCTTTTATTTACATTCAGACAACCACATTTTTATATTCTTATACGGCTAAAGTTTATACCAAGTGTTTGCCAAACACCTCCATAGACCATTGTAGCTAACACAACACAAACTGATGAAAGTGAAAGTGGTTGAAAAAAAGGAAAAGGTGCAGAATATGTTATAAAGAAGCAATTTTTATCAACAAAAATACTTTGTACTTGTGAATCTTACCCTGATAAATTAACCTTCATCTTCAGCCTTTTCAATGAGTTGAAATAGGTTGAATTACATAAAATGATATTTTGTTATTCAAAATATTATTATTAAGTAGAAAATATTACTATACAAATAATTGGTAAATAATAATTTCGCATTATAATGGGGCCATAATGATTTTCAAATTTAACGGTCAAAGCTCACCTCAACAAATCTATAACAGGTTTTGGAACAATTTGTGCTTTAATTTCTAATTTATATCAAGCCAATTGAAAAAAAATCAGCAAAGAATAACATATGATTAGTTTCCCAATATACATCAAGGGAAAGGTTAGCATATTATCTTCTTCCCAATTAAAAAATTTATTGAAAATAGAATTTAATAAATTTTGGACAAATAAATATTTTCACAAATATTTAAGCATTTCAAACATTTTGGCGTATTTCAATCAAAATTTGTAAATTTATTTTAAGGGTAATAGTAAGTATCAAATTTAAGAGACCCTGATTTATCTGGGTAAATAATATGTTCAGTCCAAAATATTATAAAAGCAAAATAATTCAATTGCGTCATTAATGTATTCTGACATCAAGTTATCAACACAAAAAAACTGATTGAAATTCTCTTTATTAAAATAGTTGTTAACCCATTGTTGCTTACAGTGAGAAGATATACGTGAAGAGACATTAACCATCCACATCATACAGACATCATTTTCCCGCCATTTGTTTGCTTCAAGAGAATTTATTTTTTGATGTCACATAACAGACTAGATGTCTAAGAGATATTTATAGCTTCTCAAATGTTCTACATCGATAGATAGTCCCATCGTCAGATTTTATGTGAAATGGACTCTCTTGGTCAGTATAGTTGATAGTCAGTAGTGGTTGTGTGTCAATATGGAAATTCTGTGGTCGTCGGAGGTTGACAGTTTCTTGGAAGTGAGTGAGAGTGAGGATAGCGATACTTAAAGTTCTAAATTTAAAATGTACTTAGTGTAAATATATGTATATATTTGTTTAATTAACGTATTTTGTATATATCCGAAGTCAACAATATTAACACTTTAGCTGCCATGTCGGACCAATTGGCCCAGTAGGCTGAACCGAATACCGTCGGGCCACTAGGCCTGACATTGTTATCTAGTAACGTTTTATGTTTATTCGTACTACTCCATTGGTGTTGCTACTTTTGGAAAAATGAATGCACAGTATTAATCAACAAGCTTCACACTACTTACTGATATAATTACGATGGTTTTTGTTTGATAGATAAATGCTGACAGTATTTTAAACATGTTATTTTAGCAGCTTTTTGTCAGGATTTACGACCTGACACATATTTCTTAAATATATCAGTGAAGTTGAGTTGATTATTCTAATCAACAAATTGGTTAATTGAAAAAAATTATCTTTACATATTTTCACAATAAAATAAATAATTTTTAATGGCATATTAGATTTTCACTATTGTTTTCAAAATTCCACAAAAGCTAAAAAATAAGCCAGAATTATTGACTGATTATTTAGTTGTATACAATACTAATTCTTACAATAACGGTCCTAGTTGAAGTTAAGTGCAAACACTGGTGTACACGTAAACAAACTCAACCTTACTAGGGAGTAAATTATAACGTAAATTTAAAAAAAAGTAAATTACTAAGTTTAAAAACTTCTTGTTATAAATCTTGTGTAGTAATTATCGGACCTGAAGCATTACTTATCAGACAGAGAATATATTTCCACTTCCGTTTTATAAACAAAATATTTATAAGCTCACAAATCAATCACATGTTTACATCTCTTTGTGATAAGCGCCAAAACATTTTACTCGCCAGTCAGCTTATTATGTGGGTAAGCGGAACATGAAATTGTGGTTTTGTTCTTTATTGTTTACACACAAAACGAAAAATTATTAAATGTGTTGCAGAGATAAGAAAATATAAATACCTCAAAAAACAATTTCGGGCCAATTGGCCCACCTGAGTTTATTTAGGTATCATTTACGCTATGAAAAAACTATTTTGGGCCAATCGGCCCGACACCTCTTTATATATATTATGATTAGAAACGTATATTCGTACTTAGATATGATAGGGGAACAAAAAATAAGTAATTATTATTCAAAAATAGGTTTAAAATATTCTGGCAATTCTCAGGGTAAACTCCGATATTGTGGGCGGCAGCTAAAATGTTAATGAGAGCCTAGAAACTAACACAAATTTCAAACACTAAGTAGCTTTTAATTTGACTTTACTAATTATGATTACAAATAATAATCAACTAATTTACAAAATACATATAATATTTAGTGCTTTATAAGGCAAGAATACTTTTGTAGTGAAATACAACTCAATTGACGCGAGGAATTAATTTGCGCTTGTTAGATTTTTTGGATCGTGAATAATCTAAACAATATTAGGTTAAGCTATTTATGCTACATTACATTAAATAACAATCTGATCAATATTGAAGTTTAATATAAACAGATTGGATGGATTAGATAATGTAGACTCATCAAGATAATGTCAGTTATGGGGAATAAACATCAGATAAGGAAAGATAAAGGAAGTTCTTTAACTTTTTAATCTGTATACTGTATATTTATTTAATGTATTAAAAAAATGTATGTAGTGTATATTAATCAATGGATTTTAAAGTCTTTATTGGAATTTGTATTTGAAAAAAATGTAAAAAAAACCAATCACAAAATTAAATAAATTTTAAAATAAAAATAATTAATAAACTTTTAATATGAATAACTTTAAAATGAAATTGTAAATAAATCAGGCGTATCCAAGGGGGGGGGCGATGGGGCGATCGCCCCCCAACCCTCAAGAACTTTGTGTTAAAAATCGACGATATATTATTAAATTAGGACTTTCTATTAAATTAGACTTTTACTTAAGTTAATTCGTCTTTTATTGTAAATAAAAAATAAAATTTTAATTTTTAATTTGAAAATGTGACGCGTTTTCTCGGCATACCCTTGCAAACGCCTAAATGTTTTAACAACAGATAGCGCTAGTGAAGCTTAGTCTCGAACATATGATTTTCAATACGTAATTTTGCAAGCGTAATATTCGCAGTTGACTCCGGAATTGTTCATGTTGGAAGAATAACTACTTATATTAATTAATAAACCATTTGTATAATAATAGCTAATTATGAAATTAATAATATTCTCTAGCTATAAGTGTTATCGAAACTGGAATAATTATTTATTAAAAAGTCTAATTTGCTACGAATCTTTATCACGTTACCGATTTCTAACGCAAGCGTAGAAAGAACTTTTTCTGTTCTATGTTTTTATATACACGCACGCGCGCTCGCACACACATACACATATTATATATATATATATATATATATATATATATATATATATATATATATATATATATATATATATATTTAGGTTAGTTCTAGTAGAGCTTAAAGTTTATTTAGGAATTTTTTGGACTTGATAGGAGACTGACAGACTTACCTAAAGGCAATAGTCCAAAACTGCAATCTCTTGGAAATAAGCACATATAAAGCACTTAATACACTTTTATTTGAAATATTTCGATCAACATGATCTTCTTCAGTCAAGAAAGAGAAAAACCAAAAAATTCCTATATATATATATATATATATATATATATATATATATATATATATATATATATTCTTGATATTTAATATTATCCATTGTTTTTCCGTTGCACTGACTTTATGAAGTTAATATATTACTATTTTTGAGTAATTTTATCCACCATTAAGTGCAATAATTTTACCTTGAGTGATGAGGCACCTTTCGGTCTTTGACCATTGTCGAATCACTCTAGTGATTCGACAATGGTCAAAGACCGAAAGGTGCCTCATCACTCAAGGTAAAATTATTGCACTTAATGGTGGATAAAATTACTCAAAAATAGTAATATATTAACTTCATATATATATATATATATATATATATATATAATGCATCGGTCGCCCCCCCCCCAAAGCAAGTCGCTGGATACGCGCCTGAATAAATGCACGACTTTAGGAATGGAAATTGTTTGCCAAACAATAGATTAGTGAAGTCCGAATATAGATTATATCTTGCAGTTTTTGTGTTATACATCTTAAAGTTTTCAATGTAAATCACTACTTTTGGTATTACTTGGCTAAAAAAACCACTACTTATTGATATTTTTCAGCACAAGCGTTTCACACTAGAATGCTGTGGGTCACGGACAAGACTGTTGTGCTGGTGTGAGTCTGTGCACCTGAGTAACAGTCTAGTTCTTAACTAATAAGATTGAAAATGCAGTGATCTAGTGCGAAATGCACCTGCTGAAAATATCAGTAAGTAGTAATTTTTTGGCAAGTGATACCAAAAGTAGTAGTTTATAGATTATATGGAGACAATAAATTATATAAGTTGTTATACTGAACATTTAAAAAATATTTGAAAGAGATTATTATTGTTTTAGTATTTTCAGTATCAGTAACGTTTTCATAATTCTAGAATAAAATCTAAGAAATAAAACTAGAGCTAAAAAAAAAAGAAATACAGAACCAAAACCATAAGGTACATTGTTATCTAAGGTTAGATTTTTAATAGCAACATAAATACAAGAGAAAAGTCATTACTATTTCTTTAGAGGAACCAATGTAATTTCATAAAGAATATTTTAATTTTTGATTGTTTTAAATTTGTATCTTATAAAGTTTTGTCTGATAAATTATACTTATCAAGATATCACATTTTACAAATGTTGGAGTTTAACGAAGCCATAATGTGATTCAACACAAGTTGAACAATATAGAAATATTTACATTGTTTAAAAATATGCAATAAACTATTAACTGTCTGAAAAGAGCATGTACAGATGTTATTTTATTTAACAATTAGTATTTAATTTCTCTAGTTTGTATCACCTACAAAATAAGATTTTAGAGACAAAATGCTATAATAAAAATCTGTTCATTAAATGTTCATCGCTAGCATTTTGAATTAATTATGCATAACATATATTTAGGTATTTATTCTTAGATCTATTCCGATCTTAGCAATAGAATAGTATGTGATTAATTTATAGAACCCTTCTTTTTTTTTAACCCACTAGTTTCTACTAAAGTTATACTTTCTATCCAGTTAAAAGATTATTTTCTACAAAATTTCAATTAATAATTACATTTGATATTTCGATTATCTGTTTTCCAGAAGTTTGTTTGTGGAAAGTAATTTTTAACATAATAATGTACACCATCAAAACCAAACCAAACCTACTATAATCAAGACAGAACAGAAATTAACTATGCTGTAATTATTTAGAAATACTGATTGCGTTTCACCATATCACCTTTTGTAATTAATCCTAAGATTAATATTAAAAATATAAACTGAAAAAACAACAAGAAACATTATAAATAACTTTGTAAAACGAAGAAAACAAGTGTCCAAATAAATTTGTATATATCACCGTGTATACAATAATTGTTATGTCCACAGACGAGTCAATTATTGTTCTAAACTAAGAAACTGGAACGGTAAGAAGTGTTTCATGATTAACATTAATATATATATATATATTATGAGAATGAGCTTCAATAATTATTCTGAATTATTTAAAACTTCAAAAAAGGTGTTTTCATTATGAAGTAAATTGGTTCTAATCTACATGAACACTGCTTCATGAAAAAGAAACCAAATTTTCAAGCACACCTTGAAAAATAAACTCAAGCCAAAATTTAAAACAGGCGAGTGAGAACATAATTTAGTATTCGTTTTTTCCCCAACTTAATATAAAATGCTGCTGCATCTCTATCCAGAGAAAGCTGTAGCTTATTTAATACAATGCATAATGAAGAGGAAAATGGAGGTTATCAGTGGCACTGAATTCTCCCCATAAATATATATAAAAATTGCTATTGTCTTCTACCTTTACAACCTCGATCATCTGTTTAGGCAAATGACGGAGTGAATCAGGCGGGGCCACCCCAATGGACCCGTCTTCCTGGTTGTCCACCCTATAACCAACGGTGACTTCTTGGTTCTGGGGATTTATGCCTGTTGTCAACAGCAATATGAAAATATATAAATTTTGTGTCAAGTACCAATCAGGTAGCTTAACACAAAACTAAGCACTAACCATACGTTATTGGTTAACGTTGGGTAGACACACAATATCTGAAAACTCCAGAGGAAATGGAATTAAACACATTTAGAAAATTACAGGAATAAGTAAAACTAAAATACAAATTATAAAATTCACAATAACATAAGCTACATAATTTTAAAAGATCAAGTCATATCAGTTTAAAGGGAGCAACAGGCAAACATTCACTGGGCCATACAATTCCATGTTCAGAAAAAGTGGTTAAATTAAACGAGTAGAATATATTCTCTTATAAATTAAAAAAAACCCTGTTAAACCTGCAAACAAATGTTTTCTATTTTCTTAAATCTATAAAACCAAACTAACTGCAGAAAATACCTACATAGATTTTGCTTAAATGTATCTATTTAATTTTAGTTTTTACATAAAAGTACATGAATATAAGAGAATATATATAGATAACAGTAGTCATTAAAAAAACTTATTAAAGAATAATTACGTTAAAATTAGTGTAAGGTAATATTGTAATTCTGTAATTCAAATTAAAAGAAAAAAAAGGAAAATTGTGTTTTGTTGATACAATTACAATATTTTATAGAAAATTTATATTTTAAACTAACTTAAATAAAATGTGATTCCTTTCCCTATAATTGTCTTATTCATAGTTTTGCTTTCTTATCACATTTGTTGATATGCATTTGACAAGCTGCTTAACACTTCAACAAATGTGATAACGGATGAGTACAAAAATTAAATATATATTACACATTTCTGTCTTTCCCAGTGCAATCGGGTTATTCTTAATCGATATGGTTACAAATTTTAATGTCTTTAAACCTAGGAGCAGCATTAGAGAATAGCTAATTGAAAATTACTCCTCTCTCTCTCTCTCTCTCTATATATATATATATATATATATATATATTTTTTTTTTTTTTTTTTTTGGAGTTTAGACAGTCTAACAATTCTGACACAATTCTCCACACTTCAATTTACCTGGGAGAAATCTACATCAGCCATCACCTTTTTTGGATGTAGAGGTAACACTCCAGAATGGAAATATCAACACAGAAATTCACATCAAACCGACAAACCACCTACAATATCTCCATTTCGACAGCAACCACCCAATAAACATAAAACGATCCATTCCATACAGTCAAGCAATCAGCGGTAAGAGAATCTGTTCGAATGATAGTGAATTGGAAGATTTTAATAGAAAGATATCAACAGCCTTCCAGAAAAGAGGATACCCAAAAAAACTCATTGAAAACCAAATTCATTCAGCACAATCCTCGGTTCACCATAAACCACAAACAGAACAAAATAAACTGTCTTTAATAACAGACTACCATCCTGGTCTACATAAACTCAACAAGATATTGAGAGATGGCTTCAAAATTCTTCAAGCTTCCGTCTACACCAAAAATCTTTTCACCGATCCACCGCAAATTTGGTACAAACAACCTCCCAACTTGAAAAACATCCTAGTACATCCTAAACTACCAGACCCTGATGCAGAGAAACCACACAAATTTCCTCATGGCTCCTTCCCATGCAATAGACCTAGATGCAAGACATGTCCAATACACCCCTCAGCAAATAGTTTCAACAGCCAAACAACAAAAATGGTCTTCAAAATACAGGGTCATCATAATTGTACATCGAAAAATGTCATATACCAGCTACAATGTAAACTTTGCTCAGCACAGTACATAGGCCTGACCACGGATGGTCTGAATATCAGAATGAATGGCCACAGACATGATGTTAAAATTATGAATATGGATAGACCAACAGCTCAACATGCTGCGAGTCACATCATAACTTTTGATGACTGCTATACCACAAAAATAATTAAATCACTCCCCCCTGATTGCAATCCCTCAGAACTGAGAAGGTGGGAACTATCATACCAGTTGTATACCAAGTCCAGAGAATCCCCTAACCTCAACATCAGATAAATCCATTCATATATATATATATATATATATATATATATATATATATATATATATATATATATATATATTTAGGTTAGTTTTGGTTGGAAAAGATTAACACTTCAACAAATGTGATAACGGATGAGTACAAAAATTAAATATATATTACACATTTCTGTCTTTCCCAGTGCAATCGGGTTATTCTTAATCGATATGGTTACAAATTTATACGAATGTATATATATATATATATATATATATATATATTTTTTTTTTTAGGTTAGTTTTGGTTGGTAAAGATTATTTAGATTTTTTGGACTAGGAGACTGACAGACTTACCTTGGTAAGAGTCCACTCTGTAGTCTTGAAATAGAAACACATAAAAGCACTTAAACAATGATATATTTCAACCACACAGTGGCCTTTGTCAATCGAAGAGAAAACACAAAAAGAAATATGAGAGAATGAAATAAAATAATTTCATTTATTTCATTCTCTCATATTTCTTTTTGTGTTTTTTCTTCGATTGACAAAGGCCACTGTGTGGTAAAAATATATCATTGTTTAAGTGCTTTTATGTGTATCTATTTCAAGACTACAGAGTGGACTCTTACCAAGGTAAGTCTGTCACTCTCCTAGTCCAAAAAATCTATATATATATATATATATATATATATATATATATATATATATATATATATATATATTTATTAGGTTAGTTTTGGTTGGTAAAGATTATTTAGATTTTAGATTTGTTAATGTGCTTTTATGTGTTTCTATTTCAAGACTACAGAGTGGACTCTTACCAAGGTAAGTCTGACAGTCTCCTAGTCCAAAAAAATCTATATATATATATACATATTTAGGTTGGTTCTAGTAGAGCTTAAAACTTATTTAGGAATTTCTGGACTAGATAGGAGACTGACAGACTTACCTAATGACAATAGTTACCAAAATTACCAGATCCAAGTATTGAAAAACCGCCTAAACTTCCTCATGGCCCCTTTCCGTGCAATAGACCTAGATTCAAGATACGGCCAATACACATCCCAACAAATAGTTTCTCCATAGCCTAGCAACCAATGTGGACTTCAAGATTCAGGGTCATCATACTTGTACATCCAGAAATGTAAGATACCAGTTGAAATATAAATTTTGCCCGGCACAGTACATAGGCCTTACCATGGACAGTCTGAGCATCAGAATGAATGACCACAGACATGACGTTGGAACCATGAACAAAGACAGGCCAACCGCTCAACACGCTGTTAGTCACAACCTCATATATTTCAAAGATGTTATACCACCAAAATAATTAAGGCCCTTCCCCCTAATTGCAATCCTTCAGAATTGAGAAGATGGGAGTTATCATACCAGTGGTAGACCAAATCTAGAGAGCCTCCTAACCTCAACATCAGATAAAACTCCTTTTACATTCCCCCAAACTTATATCATTTATAACAACTCCATTTACCTTCTTTCTGACAGACTATTAATATCTAGTTTCAAGAAATCAATATTTACACAAATCACATATATCACTATATCATAAACTATAAATCTGTAACATTTGGATATTTATACACATCTGTGGTTCACTCAAGTCTTTTGTTTTTCTCTTCTTTGACTGATGAAGATCATTTATGATCGAAATATTTCAATAGTTAGTTAAGTTTTTATGTGTTTATTTCCAAGAGATTGCAGTTTTGGACTATTGCCATTAGGTAAGTCTGTCAGTCTCCTATCTAGTCCAAAAATTCCTATGTACATATATATATATATATATATATATATATTTAGGTTAGTTTTGGTTGGTAAAGATTATTTAGATTTTTTGGACTAGGAGACTGACAGACTTACCTTGGTAAGAGTCCACACTGTAGTCTTGAGATAGAAACACATAAAAGCACTTAAACAATGATATATTTCAACCACACAGTGGTCTTTGTCAATCAAAGAGAAAACACAAAAAAAATATGAGAGAATGAAATAAAATAAATATAAGTTGTAATCACAGATTCTGTAGAGTAGAAATCAGATGTCACAGATTAAAGATATATATATATATATATATATATATATATATATATATATATATATATATATATATATATATATATATATATATATCCATACATACATATATATATATATATATATATATATATATATATATATATATATATATATTCTTGATATTTAACGTTATCCATTGTTTTTCCGTTGCACTGACTTTATGAAGTTAATATATTACTATTGTAAGTAATTTTATCCACCATTAAGTGCAATAATTTTACCTTGAGTGATGAGGCACCTTTCGGTCAATTGATATATATTTTGTTTCCATGAGCATATGAGTGATTATAGTTTATATAAGTCTGTCAGGGGAAAAGAGATTGGAGACGTCTGATGAGGCTATTAGGAAAAAAGTGAATGTATTTATCTGATGTTGAGGTTAGGGGATTCTCTGGACTTGGTATACCACAGGTATGATAGTTCCCATCTTCTCAGTTCTGAGGGACTGCAATCAGGGGGGGAGTGATTTAATTATTTTTGTGGTATATCAGTCATCAAAAGTTGTGATGTTGTGACTCACAGCATGTTGAGCTGTTGTCCCATCCATATTCATAATTTTAACATCATGTCTGTGGCCATTCATTGATATTCAGACCATCCGAGGTCAGGCCTATGTACTGTGCTGAGCAAAATTTACATTGTAGCTGTTATATGACATTTTTCGATGTACAATCATGATGCCCCTGTATTTTGAAGACCATTTTTGTTGTTTGGCTGTTGAAACTATTTGCTGAGGGGTGTATTGGACACGTCTTGCATCTAGGTCTATTGCATGGGAAGGAGCCTTGACGAAGTTTGTGTGGTTTCTCTGCATCAGGGTCTGGTAGTTTAGGATGTACTAGGATGTTTTTCAAGTTGGGAGGTTGCTTGTACCAAATTTGCAGTGGATCGGTGAAAAGATTTTTGGTGTGGACGGAAGCTTGAAGAATTTTGAAGCCATCTCTCAATATCTTGTTGAGTTTATGTAGACCAGGATGGTAGTCTGTTATTAACGACAGTTTATTTTGTTCTGTTTGTGGTTTGGAGTGAACTGAGGATTGTGCTGAATGAATTTGGTTTTCAATGAGTCTTTTTGGGTATCCTCTTCTCTGGAAGGCTGTTGATATCTTTCTATTAAAATCTTCCAATTCCCTATCATTCGAACCGATTCTCTTACCCCTGATTGCTTAATTGTATGGAATGGATCGTTTTATGTTTATTGGGTGGTTGCTGTCGAAATGGAGATATTGTAGGTGGTTTGTAGGTTTGATGTGTTTTCCTGTGTTGATATTTCCATTCTGGAGTGTTACCTCTATATCCAAAAAATTGATGGCTGATGTAGATTTCTCCCAGGTAAATTGAAGTGTGGAGAATTGTGTCAGGCTGTCTAAAAATGTCTCAAGTGTTGAAGCACCCTGTGTCCAAATTAGGAAGATGTCATCTATATATCTATACCAACATAATGGCTGGTGTGTTTGTGTCTTTAGAAAACTTACTTCCAACAATCCCAGTTTAGGTGGTGTTTTACATAGAAATAAAGTAAAAACTGAAGAGCTTTGGAATACAAATTAAATTGAAGTAGAAATATCGAAGGCAGAAATAATCTTTAGACGATTTCGTTTCCTGACAAGATCCATTTACTTTGACAATGTTGAAACAAAGAACATTAGAAAGAGAGAAGAAAATTTATTTTTTCTTAGATAATTCATTCATACACATTTCTTTTGAACTTTAGAAAATACTATTCAGTTTAAGAATGTGCAACACCAGACCAGACTCTCATTTCTATCAGGAGACATTGTAGATTTAAGAATGTATATTCCAAAAGAAAAAACAAAACAAAAGTATTTAATAGCCCACTATAATAGTAAAATAGATGTAGTCGATTCAATATGTGTAAAGTATACTGTTAAAAGGGGGACAGATATTAAGCATGGGTTCTTTATAAATCCTCTGGTAGGGGATATAGTGAGGATCATGGCTAGTGTATTTGAAGCAGGCCTACTCCATTGGGGTATAAAGAAATGTCTATTCATTACACAGAAAACTAACTGGAATTCAGGCAAACTTGTAATCAACCCCAACTTAAAAAATAGCTATACATGAAATATAAAAAAAAAACAATCAAACCTTTACTTTCAAATGTAGCTAGGAGAAAGACAAGCGCTTTCACGTAATAGAGAAAGTCTTTCACATGAATAAGATTTCTGGCTAATTTGGATGCATTTTCTTGAAGGATTTGAAAGAGGGTTTCTTTAATATAATAGTTAATACACTCCATTGATTTGGGATATGGCTTATGCTTGCACTTATGAGGAGCCACAAACATATCTATCAGGATCATAGGAGTGTTACACTTCCATCTAGGGACAGAAATGAGGAATGACAGTTAGTTTCTGTTTCTACCATAACTACCAGTCAAAATACAACGAATTCTGTTTTCTATCATTATCTTTTGATTAGCTTTTCAGATTTGAATATAGACAATTATTTAACACGTTCCTATGTGAAAGAAATATTAATGCTGCTAATATTCCTTTGGAGGTGACAGGTTAGGCATAACACGAGCTAAGCCTAGACCTGGGTTACAGAAAAAAGGTTTTTCTTCTTCAAAAAAGCATCATTTAAAATAAGATAATAATAAGAAAAACAGAAATTCTTATATTTAATTGTATATATCCTACTAAAAATGAACAACCAACTTATGAATAGTAAAAATTGCTCTTAAACTCAACCTTCTCTAAAAAAAGATACAATTATTTTCTGTTCATATATTGCATGTTAGCTAAATAAGAAAAACAATTTTTACTGTAAGTAATAAATATCCAAAGACATTTTATATTTTGTAAGAAATTAAAACCATAACATAATTCAGGCATGTGTTAATAAAATAAAAATAATTTAGTTGAAATATAACCAGTACCTGGATTAAGTGTCTGAAATGATGTGTAGAAGAAATAAAACTATTATATTTTCAACAACATTTCTGCGACAATAATTTTATACGAAGTCCTGCTACATAAACAACAATATAAAAAGTCTAGAAAATAAGAACTTTATAGCTGTGATAAATTTGGAGAAATTCTGAATACAAAAACATAGTTCTAACAGAATTACTGTTGCCTTAGTGTTGCAAATGGTTTACATTAATCATAAAAATATAAAATAATCATAAGAAAAATTTGAAAAAGACAATTTCCTCAAACTGACAATTTTTAACCTAGAATTACTTTATTAATTACTATTGATATGATGTTGGTGACATATATCTGAAATGGCATTACTACCAAGTAGGAAAACTAACTTTTAATCAATGAAGCAACACAGCGAATAGCTATTATATGAGGGCTTATCTATTGAAAAACTAAAGTTTAGTACATCTTTAAAATAATTGAGATGAAGTCCGATTGGTGGAAAACTGTTCAAATGGTTACTGACAAACCTAATATGGATAAATTAATGTTATGTACAATCGTAACCGAACATAATTTTAAAGTCAGGAGCAAGTTGCTGATGCCAGTTCAAAAGTTGAATGTGTCGCAGATTGGAAAAAAGTCAGTTAAAGAAAATGTGAATTTATAAATAGGGCGAACGCTGGAGAAGAATAATTGTTTAGTTGTAAACATATTAATGAAATCTTTTTCAACTTGACCACTGAGTTTCTGTTGCTTTACATTATTGATCACTTCTAATATAAGCTACCTACACCAACTGTAACTAAATAAATAAAAACCCATAACCACAATATGAAAATCTTTTACTTCACTACAATTACTTTATGCAAATTTTGATTGTACGGCAATTATCTTCACAAGTAGTTTATTCTGGTATGTTGTTTATTTAATAAAAATTAGTTCACAGTGCTCCAGAAATTTATCAAATAAACCAACTGTATTTTGTGTGACAGTATAATGTGATCATCTTTCAGTGAATATAGCAAAGGGCGACTAGACACAATTAAACATATTACTTAGGAAAAATTCCACAATATGATTGTTAAGTGGTAGCAATACCATGTCAAAATACATTTAGTTTTTGAGGAACCACTAATTTAAATCCTCCAATTATGATCTTTAAACTGCAACAGTAAGGCCAACTTGAAGTTGGAAGGGAACTGACGATGTCAAAACTATGGTTAATAGAATAAAAAAATGATCGTTATCTAAAAAAATAATATTTGTACAAGTAACTTTATTTTAAAATAGATAATCTTGAAATATCTGATATAAACAAATTTTTTAAAATTGTTATTTTGCAAATTAAAAATAAACTTTTGATGAATGAAATAGCCATAATCTGTTCTTTCATGTTCATCAAAGACTGAGTTAAAATTAAAACTTACCAACACGGAATTCACATTTATTACGATATCCATCGACAACAGGTGATGGTTTTACTTCATCCAAAAGAAAAGGAAGGTTAGTTCCATTCTTAGCAATTTGTTCATCAATCCAACCAGAGAGGAGGTAGGTTCGTTTCTCTATTAGTTCATTAAGCCATTTCAAAAGACACGTAGCTTCTTCATTTTTCTTCGACAACTAAAACAGAAAGTTTCATTAAAATAAATCTATTTTGCATATGTAATTAATAATATATTATATTTACACTTAGCATTTTCTCAATTTGTTCTCTACTTCAACACACTGGTATTCTTACAAAGGTGAGACAACATTTTGGTTTCATCATTAAAAAAATAAATTGTTATAATTTTTGTAACATAATTAGGACACAGTTTAAACGACACATTTATTATTTTTTTCAGTTTGTTTTGGAGGAGGATTGACTAAAATTGCTCAGGCGCCAATGTCAGGCTAAGCCTTGCAATTGTTATTAAATACACTTAATATTATTCGGTCAGAAATAGTTACATATTTAATACTAGTATTAAACTTCGATATATGTTGTTACTCTTGATTTTTTTCTGAACAATTTGAAGACATTTTCATAGAAATTTATTTATAGTGGTTTGGTAAACAGCTATCAGCTAAACACATTTTGTGTCTTCTTCTAAACATATAATTTTAGTTTGTTTTACACATTGGAAAAGGTAGAATTTTTTCAGGCATTATGACCTTAAATTGTGTAATACTGTTTATAATATATTGTTAAAGTGTGCTTGTCTTTCTTGAGATTGTAAACAAACAAGAAAAAGTGTTGTAGAAATGAAATTGATTATAATTATTTGAGCACGATAATTTATTTTTACTCATATCTACAGAAATCAGGTTTTTTGGATGTTAAACATTTTTTTTCAAACAAATAAATAGGCATAAAGATAGTTAAAGTGTACAGAAAAAAACAATTCACACAAGCAGGCGAAAAATATCAAATGTCAGTTGAAATATGGTAAAGTATAAATCCAGGAAACTAACCCTTATAAATAGAAAGGTCAATAATTTTAGTAGACATTACAAAAGGTGAACATTAAATTAAGAATTTTTGGTTATATAACACCTTCAAATTTACAAATAAAATACCCATACAAAACTTTATTAACATTCTTAATGCCGGTTTTATACAATATTCCAAAAAAGGTTTTGTATTGAGTGTAAACAAAATCTATATTATTGATATGTGATTACAAGAGATTGGTTTTAAATACTTTTAAAATGGTACACTTCTTAAGAATAAATAGGAAAACTTTAAAAGTTTGTTCCTCAGGTGAAATTAATGAAAACAATTTCTATAATTGTAAGACACAATATGTTAACAGCTGGCAAAAGGTTTTGCCTAGATTTCAGTTTAGATATTACAATAAAATCATACTAAAAATTTATAGGGTGGATAAAAACTAAGGCAGATTTCATTTAAAATGAACTGACAAATAAAATAAGACAGGTATCAGAGCAGTAACTTCAATAATCTTTCAATTATCTGACAAAATACGCAAACCTTTCGATGAGAAACAGGGTATGTTTAGGTTTGTAATACATTAACTTTGTTAAATACTTAACAAGTTCAAGTAATTTGAAAAAATAACTATATCGAGAGTTTAATTCTGAGGAGAATGACGTAAAGTAAGCCTATAAGTACGCATAAACTTGAAAACAATAGATAATCGCAATAATATGTTATATATTAAATTGGCGCAATACAATTCTCATTGTACTTATAGCTGAATCACTTGATGTTTATTTGAAGAAAAAATGTTGAAGATTTTGTTCTATGCATCAGAAAATTTATATTTTGATTACTTTGAATGTTATTTTTATGAAAATAAGAATTTTTCCAAAAACAATTATCATTTTTTTATGTTTGAAGAAAAATAAAAAACCATATGCATTACTGTCTGAAAAACTGAAATATACAAATAATAAAGAAAGATTTTCTGATTTCACTCACCTTTGTTCCATAGAATTTGATGCAGTTTCCAATTTTCTATGATTTTTTTGCTGATCACATACGTGTAAACTGTTTGTTGGGCAAAACTGTCATACACTACTCCCTAGCCTATATTATATTTATAAAACGTTTTCCCTAAAGCACTGTTTATTATACACTGTTATGCCTATATAATTTTTTATACCTATATCTACATATCTACTTTTAATATATTTACACATTTAATTGAATAATTATACCTAATTAACCTAATTTTCCATCCTCCTTTTTCTGGGATTGGTGCGGTAGAAATGTTTCAATTTAGAAAAACATTTTGGATGTACACCCACATTACCCGGCAAGCTGGCCTGAGCAACCGGGCGGGTCCACAGGTGGCGGATAGTGGGACGGCCTACAGAAATGTAGGTTACCTGTGAATAAGGATTCCGGAAGGTTTCTGAATATGCAGGCCTGGACCAAGGCTATGGTTCAAAGGTGAGGAATTATCCCTCCTCGTCAGTCAACCGGTTGGGCGTGGTAGAAATAACCGAGTGCTCTGACCGGGGAGACTGGGGTAGTTGGGAATTAAGTCCTCACAATGCTACTCTCACCTCCCGGGTGAACCAAGGGCAATGCGACTGTGAAGTATGGGCGGGAAACTACCCAAACGACACAGTTGTAAAAAAGAGAGTAAAGCAGGCTGTTCGTCTGAGCAGTTAATAATGTCCTGAACTTGGGGTGTGCTTCAAGGTCAGTGACTGAATACCCAATCCAAGGTGGAAGGCATCGTGCCGAAGGATGAATGGCTGCAGGGTATAAAATGCAGTCCCAAACGATCCCCTTGAGGAACCAGACAAAACCTCATTGTATGTTGTCTTGCCAGGGCAGTGGGGGCTCTGCTCTGGTCGACCGTTATTTCCCCCATACTCGTGGGACTTTAATGGACCAAGTAAGTAAAAGAATTGATTTCGAGACTGCACAGACAGTGGGAGCCAATGAGACGGCAAACCGTGAGTCTGTAGCAGATGTGTCAACGGCAACCATCACTGGGGGTGCGGGGGCGGCTGTCAAGCTGCCGACTGCAGAAACCGGTGAAGTGGCTGTAGAGTTGAGCACGATGTCTAATCCTGGGGCTGCTCTGCGGACCCAGACGACTGCAAATTAAGCAGAACAATGATCAAGATCCTCCAAGTGAACCTACAGCATAGCAGGGCGGCGAGTGCTGTCGTGTGTAGGATGCTGGACAGGGGAGAGGTGGACTTGGTTCTCATCCAGGAGCCATGGATTTCTGGAGGACGAATATGCGGGCTGGCGACATCTGGAGGTAAGTTGTTGTACGATAAGGACTCCGGTGTTCCTAGGACGTGTATCCTGGTTAGGAGGGGGTTGAGTGCTTTTGTACTAACGGACTTCTGCTGCAGGGACTTAATAGCAGTGACGGTGGAGCTGCGGGCGGAGGGGAGGATGAAGAGGCTGAACCTTGCCACGGCATATCTCCCCTTTGACTACGCGGGGGCTCTACCAACACAAGAGCTGAGGAGGTTGGTCGAGCACTGCGGGGCTGTGGATGAGGAGCTGCTGGTGGGGATGGATGCTAACTCCCATCACACCTCGTGGGGAAGTACAGGTACCAACACTAGAGGTGAGGAACTTTTAGCTTATCTTAGCTCTAAGAATTTACTAGTCTTAAATCAGGGGGAAGAGCCGACGTTTGTCACTAGGGCCAGACAGGAGGTCCTGGACATTATGGCGGCATCGAACCAGACGGCTAGGTATGTACTAAACTGGCATGTGTCGGATGAACCATCTTCTTCTGACCACAGACATATTAGGTATGATATCTCTCTAAATCCAGCCATGCTTCGGCCAACCAGGGATCCAAGAAGAACAGACTGGGACTCCTACAGGAGGGACCTGGGAGTTCGGATTGAGGAGGCTGGATTGGAGTATGGTGGGAGGAGAGAGCTAGAAGACTCTGCCGCATTGGTTGGCGAGGCTATAGTAGAATCCTTTACTGATAACTGCCCTCTTAGTGAGGGGAGAAAAGTAGGGGATCCGTCATGGTGGAGCAAGAAGCTAGCCAAACTTCGGAAGACCACCAGGAGACTCTTTAATAGAGCAAAAAAGAACGGGGAGTGGGACCAGTATAGGAAAACATTAACCGAATACAACAGGGCAATAAGAGAAGCACGCAGGAAGTCCTGGAAGGAGTTTTGTCAAGAGATTGACAAAACTCGGGAAGGGGCACGACTGCATAAAGTGCTATCTAAGGACCCAGTTAACCCGGTGGGGATGCTAAGAACCCCACTGGGAAATATAACAAAAACTGCAGGGGAAACTGTGGAAGAATTAATCAGAACACATTTCCCTTCCAGTACTCTGAGGAAACTTGGGGGAGCAGACACTGAACCAGTTGCCAAACTCTCCACAAGACGTGGTAAGAGGGAGGACTGGGAAGTGGCAAGGAGGATAGTAACTCCACAAAGGGTAAGATGGGCTATTGGCACATTTAAACCCTACAAATCTCCAGGTCCAGATGGGATCTATCCTGTGCTGCTGCAGCAGGGAATGGATTTGCTGGTACTGGTTCTTACTAAATTATACAGGCTAAGTATTGATTTAGGGCATGTGCCGGCAGCCTGGAAAGCTAGTAAGGTGGTCTTTATACCTAAGCCCACCGGTAACCAATCAGAAGGGAAAGGATACAGACCTATTACACTCATGTCCTTTGTTCTTAAGAGACTTGAAAAACTGGTTGATAGGCTTATTAGGGAGAGTGCTTTGGCCATAAAACCACTGCATTGGAACCAGTATGCTTATCAACCGAGGAAATCCTGTGAGGGAGCTCTCCATCAAGTGGTTGGTAGGATTGAGCAAATGATCGCCAAGAAAGGTTGTGCCATAGGTGCCTTCCTCGACATTGAAGGGGCTTTCAATAACCCCTCAGTGGAGACGATGGTAAGTGGTGCAAGACGTCATGGAGTGGATGCAACCACTTGTGGTTGGATAAGTTCCATGTTAACAAACAGAAGCATTTCTGTAGAGGTGGCAGGGGAGGTCAGAAGGGCGGAGACAAGTCTGGGCTGTGCACAGGGGGGGGGGGGGGGGTTCTCTCTCCTCTGTTGTGGTGCCTAGTGGTTGACAACCTTATTGAACTCCTAAATGAACAGGGGTACTTCTGTCTAGGATATGCGGACGACATAGTTGTTCTGATCCTGGGCAGATTCCCTGATACAGTCCTTGAGGTAATCAGAAATCCTCTACGACTGATTGAAGAGTGGTGTAAAAAGGAGAACCTTAGGGTAAATCCAAAATAGACTGCTCTCATTAACTTCACCAGACAGCGAAAAGATCTGACGACCAGGATGCCCCGCTTGTTTGGTGAATACCTTGAGTTTGTGGGGGAGGTGAAGTACCTGGGAGTTACTCTGGACAGGAAACTCACCTGGAACCCACATCTTGAGAGGACAGTTAACAGGGCCAAAAGGGCACTGATGACTGTGAGAAGAATGGTGGGTAAGAAATGGGGACTGAAGCCATCAATGATGCACTGGATGTATCTGAGGGTGATAAGACCTATGATTACCTATGGAGCTCTGGTGTGGTGGACAAAGGCCAACCAGGCACAGACAAGAGCTAAACTGAGCTCTATCCAGAGATTGGCCTGTCTGTGCACACTGGGAGCGATGTCAACTACACCAGGTGCAGCAATGGAAGTAATGCTCAACCTCCCTCCCCTTGAGCTTGTCCTTAGGGGAGAGGCGAGGCTAGCGGCATGGAGATTGCGCAACTCGAGCAACTGGGCTAATCTCCCAGATGTCTCGGGACATATGAGTATCGAGTGCGTGGTCAAAGAACCCGTCTTGGAAATGGGCAGCGGCCACATTACTCGAATGTTATGCACCTGACCAGGTACACTAAACTGTGATGGAATGGTCAGGGACATTAACATCGGGAGCTCAGATCTGGTACACAGATGGCTCCAAGATGGACTTCGGCACTGGAGCGGGGGTGTATTGTAAAAACCCAAGGGTAGAACTAGTTTTTTCCTTGGGGAGGCATACCTCTGTCTTTCAGGCCGAAGTATATGCTATAAATGCCTGTCTGGGAGAGATAGCGAGAAGGGAAACACATGGGACCCGGATTGCTATTTTCTCCGACAGTCAGGCAGCAATTAAGGCACTAAATGGACACGTGGTCACCTCGGCCATAGTCAGGGAGTGCCTAATTAACCTACAAGCTCTGGCAAGGCACAATCAAGTCATGATAGGTTGGGTGCCAGGGCATAGGGGAATACTTGGAAATGAAGCCGCAGATGCGCTGGCCAGGGAGGGGTCTTCGACTCCCCTGATTGGACCGGAGCCTGCGGTAGGCATTTCCAAATCCATGGTCAGGATGACAGTGCGAAGGTGGATGGCTGAAAGACACTGTGAGCACTGGATCAGGGCCGAAGGGATGAGACACAGCAAGCTAACCCTTAGGAAACCCTCCTTGGGGCTGCAGAAGAGTCTCATCTATCTGTCTAGGCAGGAATTAAGGATAGCCACAGGTCTACTCACGGGACACCGTGGACTAAGGAAACATTTGCATAAAATGGGTATCTACAAGGATGAACCAGTTTGCAGATTATGCGGGCAGGAACTCGAGACTGCCACACACATTATTTACAGATGTGAAGTACTTGCTGAGAGGCGCTTCAACCTCTTTGGTGATGGAACGGCTTCGGTGGATGCTGAAGGTAAAACTCTAGTCAGGAGACTCCTAAACCTGGTAAGAGGGAAGGGGTTATTTGACTAGATCAGGGAGGTAAGTACAATATACCTTAAGGTAGCAGTGCTTCGGGCAATTCAAACCCGCTCCCAAGTTAAAATAAAAAAAAATAAAATAAATAAACACCCACATTACAACCAGGACACAAATATGTTGACCTTCCTCGTTTATGTGGATCATGACCACAAACTTCACAAGTTCTTTCTTTCCTCCCATCTAATTTTGCAAGTTCATGTGAAGAACCACTACCCGTTGAAGGGCCTGAGGTAGGAGCAGATTCTGGGTCCTCTTGGCACAAGGACTCCACTACAGACACAATAAAATTATGCCTGGTGACAGGTTTGTCTGTATTTTTTGAATATATAATGTATCCATTTAGAAGAGCCATGTCCACCACATTGAAGAAAATCTTCTTCCAGTATCTCATAGTTGAGCGGTTGCAGGATACATGATAGATAGACTTATCCTTCAAGTATCCTTCACAAATATTAATTATAAAGTTATTAATTATAAAACGAAATACCTAAACTCCTAAAATACATGCTACGACACTGTAAACAAAACAATACAGGGAGTGTATGCCTTTGTGAACCGAAACGAATGGAATGGCTCCGAACGCATTGGTCAGACTACTTTTGGAAATGGAATAGTAAACCCATTCCTCAGTCTAGAACGAAAACAAAAACACGTGTGTGTTCAGAAAATAATAGAGAACAGCCTACGCTATATATTGGATTCATACGGAACTTTTAAACGATGCAGTAAGGGCCAACGTACAAGTGTCGTAAAAGCGACATCTACAGTTTAGCGATCGCACGAACTGTCGGAAAATCGACAGCTGCCGCTTCTAGGGTTAATGCTCCATAAATTTTTATTACAACACAGGAACTGAAATACAGGCAAAATCTTTGGCCAGCTTTAACGCTTAAATGAAGATATTGTAAAACTATATTTACATGAATCTTTTTATT
This sequence comes from Prosapia bicincta, assembly GCA_036971475.1. Classification (NCBI taxonomy): domain Eukaryota; kingdom Metazoa; phylum Arthropoda; class Insecta; order Hemiptera; family Cercopidae; genus Prosapia; species Prosapia bicincta. The sequence continues at coordinate 162,553,253 of JBAIZL010000001.1, forward strand.
ATTTTTACCTGAAAAACAAGCCTTGAAAGTTTCTCTGTTTTTACTTGGGACACCGTGTATAAGATTATATAGATAATGATTACATTAATTCTCAAAACATATTCTACATGAATAAATATTTTCTCAAGATAAAAACACATGTAATGGGCAATGTCCTTTTTGCAATCAAATCATCGCTTACTATTCAAGAGGTTTAATTTAAGGTATCAAATTCTTTTACAACTCTTGATTTTTTTATTATAAGTGGGTGACATTTATAGGAAATGTGATTGATGAGACAAATGTAACATTACAACAGTTTCATATCAGGAGGTGGTTATTAAATATTGCAAACATGGCAAGTGACAGAATTCTAGAAAACTTTTTTCACTGTTTTGTGCATCTTTAATTTAATAATTTCTTGAAAAAATGTTTAGGATTTGATAAAATTTGGTATAATTTTGTAAGTATACTATGAACTTACCTGCTCGTCATATGAAATAGAATGATATGGAATTGTAGACATTAACATTTGTTCTTCGACAGGTATATCCAATTTCGGTTTCTTACTTTCTACAAAATCACCATCCTCTCCTTTTCTTTTTAAAACATCTGCTATCACCAACTAAATCAGAATATAAAATTATTATTATTTGTTACTTTACTCAATAGTTACTATAAATAGCAGTAATTTTATCAACATCTAGACTTTAGAATAGTAACAGGATTTTTTTGCCTGTAAGGGTGGCTAACATACATTCCGACAACATGTTCTCAGTTGCTCAGTTACTGTGTTTGTAGTGGCATTATTAACTTCAATGATGAGCTAAGAGTAATATTTTTTTTTCTTTTAAAAACATACATATTGGTATATGCATTTTATTTTGTTAATTAGAGGAAAAACTCTATTTACACAATTTTTTTTGTTTGAGGCCCCAGGTTCAGTTTACAACACAATGTAAGTCATAAAAAAACGAATTCAGTATGCACAAGCACACAATTGTCAAAAAACTTTAAAATTGTATACAAAACATAAAATATAAAAACAAGTTTGTATTTATAAAATTGACAACTTTTTCACAATGCCATGAACTTTTTAAAATCTTGATACGAACCAAATTTTGAACCTCAGTGTATCATTGTCTCTCTGGATAAAGGGGAAAATCAAAGATTGTGATTTTACATTTTTGACCTTGTGGTATACCTAATGGTACAAGAGCGAATACTAACGAGGTTGACAGGGAAGTTGGAAATCGTGGTTGACAAACTATGACAATAATGTAATCCATAACAATAAGAAGAGCATGCTGTTGCCAAGCAGGCCAATGACCTCGACTGACTCCATGACTGTCGCTAGACAGATATTACGTCCCTGAACCTCATAACTATCTTAAAGTGACGAAAAAACTTACACAATATTTATAATAATTTGCCTGCTGATGGGCAGCCTCCATTTAATGTAAAAATGAAAATGAAATGTAATATTTATTTTATACATATATACACAATCAAATTAAAAGCGAATTAAAAAAAAAAAAACTAAATTCATGTACAAGTCAGTTGCAGGTTGTTTTCCTAGTCACGTCACATTTAGAACCTTCCTTTTCTTCCCAACTTGTTTTATTTATATATAATCAGCAATTTATTAGCCTGCATGTTGTGTTTGCTTGTTATTATTTCTTCAAGTTTTGTGATTAATCAAGGTAAAGAAATCATCATATGATAACAACCAGTAGTCACCAAATTAATCATTTCCCTTATCTACACTAAAATAAGGAACATCTGTTTTTGGAACATCATCATTGTTTCTAATACCCTTGTCAAATATTATCAGATTCACAAGGGTCACCCACTTTACGTTAATATCACAATACATAACCTGTACAAAACAGCACCAGTAATTGAGCGTGAGTCTGTATTTATTTATAGCCAGGGCTTAAAAAAAAAGCTACATTGTGTATCCAGTTTGGTCAACTGATCTGTGTTGACTGAAGAATTACGAATGGTTTGTGTAAATTACATGGTTAGTGGTACCAAACAATACAACCACAATTGAATCAGGACTTTATCAATGAAGAGATATAAAACAGGGTGTCTAGTAAAATAGCTTGAAGAAATTCCCTGAGTTTTCCCTGACTTTTCCAGGGTGTCTAGTAAAATAGCTTGAAGAAATTCCCTGAGTTTTCCCTGACTTTTCCTCTTTTAGATGTCTATAGAAAGCCCAGTTTACATTGGGCCCATCCATTGATATCTGAAGGATCTTGGATAAATCCAGACTTTGAAGAACGAATTGAGTAACTCTTTTGCTTTTGTGTCTGTAAGGAACACAGAACCAAATATCGAAGGAGGGGAGGTAATGACGACATCTGCATGACGCGCTTGCCCGCTAAGGCAATGAAAACTGGAACCTTCCATGTTGAAATAAACAGTGTACAAATAATCACCGTCAAATAAAACACATACTATCACGAGTCTAGACAAATAGCTGGCTACGAATGTTTACACAGCATTCTGTGTGGTCAGAAACAGACTGAGTTATCTGTTATCCCCACCTGTCCATATGATAACAGAACCACTGCGCACCCCAAGGCCACGGTCCAGGCTAAAACCTCCCAGCTGTACCAACTCGACACCTTTAATATTTATTGACATAAGTCCTGAAGTCATAGCATTGGGCTTATCAAATACATAATGGGCATCTAAATAAAGAAGTGTTATTTCCTGACTGCCCTGCCCCTAAACCGCTGGCTTACAATACCAAATATTCGAGAGCAATGGCCACTAGTTTTGTTTCTAATCAAAATAAATATTTTCCCGATTTTTTAAAATTTTCCCTGACTTTTCCAGAATCTTAAAATTCCCTGACTTTTCCAGGTTTTCCCGGTTTTCCCTGTCACTAGACACCCTGTAAAAATTAGTTGTATTTTGCTACTCATATTAGTTCTAGGTTAATCTCCCAAATTATATGTAGCAAATTATTGAAGGACTGTTGAAATATGTTTGATCGTTATGTCAAAATATACTAACAATGTAAGTATTTTCCTTATAGATATATATATCTTGGTAAAAAATTTAACATTTTGAAATTAAAAACTAGTTTAATATTATTAAAAATGAGTTTTTGAAAATCCGTATTATTAAATAATTTTGAAATTGACACTTTGACCAACATAAATAATACTCAATAAAAACGGATTTTTTGGAATAGGTATCAGTTTCTGCAAACTAATTATACAATACTAAAGTAATAATGAAAAAATAGAGAAAATATCCTAAATCATTCTTAAAATTAAAGATTAATAGAGTACTAAAAATGATAAAAGTTTTTAACCACCCCAATCTATTTAAAAAAACAAATGTATTAATCAATCTTCTTGTAACATAGACTATAACAATTGTGGTAGACTATAACAATAATTAAAATAAAATAATCTTACACAAAACTTTACTCTTTTCCATTTGACAATATCTATCTAGGTTGGTGATTAATTTGGTTTTGTTTATTGGTATCTATAAAATTAAAAACAGATTGTAATGAATAGGAGAAAGAGAGATTAAACATTCATTGTCCTGAACATGTAGAGAAGCTTTCCTGTATGGTAAAAATTATTTAAAATAATACACGTGCTTAAAAGAAAACTATTAAAGCAAAAGATTATAGAGGTGAGTTAGGGATATGTCCAATATCTATATTCATCAATTTTTTATTTGGTGTAATTATAAAAATACTTTCATAACTATTGCGTAATAATCCAATAACATTTTGATCAGATTATGAAGGACATGTTCTGCCAGAATTGATTTTTCCGCCTTATCATATTTAATATCAAAGGATTTGTGGTCAAATGATGATGGCATTTAATTAATTAAACATACAGCTTTGAAATGTTACAATGAATTTTATCAATGTCTTGGTTGGTTTTAATCTATCAAGGTTTTGGATATCGATAATATTATGGTCATGGACAGTGTCAAACCAATTTAAGACGGTATATTTATCAAAATAAAACAATTTAACGCTTCAGAATTTATTTCAAATTTGTAATATTTCTGCATTTTTTTAATTGTCATATTTCTTTTCCTATTTTCTTACATTTATTTAATTTTGTTTCAAAATTAAACTTAGGGGAAGTAATAATTTCTATAAAAAAAATTATGGATTTATGTCTAAAATATTTAAGCCATACAACTGAGTTTAACAACAATCATACAGGTTTTTTTAAAAGTATTATCAAAAGTTTAACAATTCAATAGGTTAACAACTTACAGTACAAATAATAGTTCTATCCTTCCAAGTATAACGTTTCAGTAGCTGCAATGCCCTTTCTTGATCAGCCTGATTCGTAAACGTTATATATAACCAAGAATTGCCTTTTTTTGGTGATCGGATATAGTGAAAATCCAAATTCAATTCATCTCTTAGCATTTTCTTGAATTCAGTCAATAAAGGATCCTAGAAAAAATATGATTAATTTGCATTACTTGTAATTTATAATTAACTACACTATTTTTAAAAAACATTTCAAGGAGGAAAGTATAAATAGGATTCAAAGTACCTGAGTAGGTAACTAGGAAGAATAAGGACAAATTATGCATAGGATTAACACCTTAGCTGCCTTAGGGTAGGCACACATGAGCTTGAAAGTAATCGGGGCGCCGAGACAGTTTTCAATTCGGTAGGCAGAAGTACCTTGGGAGTAATGGAGCAAGGCACATGGGACGCCGATAGCTATCGGATACCCTCGGCCTATCTCGATAGGTATCTGGGCTGACGCAGGTTTCTCCATCTATCTAGCGGCAATTCTATCGCCAGCGTTCCACTAGTACACAGTTGGTAATGAGACAGTGCACAGTACACTGCAGCTTACTTTCTATGTTTCATTTTATTAGGGTAAGTTTTCGATGGTATAATTACTAACCTAACATTATTTATATGTTTAACTTTAAATATGTTTGAATAAGAAATTGACATTAATCTTTGTCATTAATATTAATAAGCTTGATAATTTTGTTATTAATATCAAAGAGGAATTATTTACATTTATAGTTTGAGATATTAATTTTTAATAGTTACTCTTCATTTTATTTAATTAATACACACACACACACACACATATATATATATATATATATATATATATATATATATATATATATACGTTACATATATATACATATATATGCACATATATGAAGCTATTATTATTACTTGTAAATAATTTTTTCAACCCTCAGGTGCAATAATTTTACCTTTGTGACGAAGCACCTTTCGGAAACATTACGGACCGAACTAATATCTTTCACTTTGCCCAAGGCAGATATTTTTAAAATTGGAGATTATAAATGTTCTTTTACAATAGAAATTTCATTTAACCTCAATTCTGTAATTGAACTTCACAATTAATGAAAGTATATAAAAATAAAAAAAACAAAAACATATATATAATAAGCTCTGGTTGATACAGGTGTTTTCCTTATGTGGTTAATTTTACAATCTTCCCATATGTATGGATTGTGTAGGTTTTGAATGTCTCAAACAATATTATAATATAAATTTATAGTGGACTTTAATAAAAAAACAATACTGACAAAGGAATATTTATTTGTTATATGGTAGCAGAAATAATCGAAACAACTATTGATAACAACGTCAATGAAAATACTTCTAATAGATTCCATTAAATTATACATCTTGCCTTAGGTTACTTCTCACAAACAGAACCTTTAAACATAATAAATTTCTTTATAAAAAAAATTAAGTGTACTCTTTGCCACAGATTTTTCATAAAAATGTTAAAATTTGTTGAGCAACTGAAAAATACCTTCAGTTATGTTTTCAAAGAATTGTAATCTACAACAATTCAAGCTGAGTGGTATAACATCAGTTTTGAAAGACTTTTGAACCGCCATTTCTTCTATTTCAATAACTTTTCCTTCATTTTCAAAGCTTTTAGAGTTAAATGTTAATAATTATCAAGCTTGGGCACTGTAAATGATTCCTATATTCTTCAATTTGTGGGCACACTGTACATTTCCTATTTGGGTTTCCAAAAGCAGAATTTTTAATATGCAATTGTGGATTCTGCATCATTGTTTTAATTTGCTTTTGATAATTCAGATATACACAACCCTAAGGTCAATAACATTTTCAAAGGGTTTATTATTTTCCACAACAAAAATAAGTCCTTTGAGACGTCTATTTTAGTGCCTTTTTCTTGAAGTTTTTCATTATTCACTGATCCTTTGGTTGACATCTACATGTAGATTTTCCCTAACATAATTCTAATGATTTTTCAACTTTTCTCTATTGAAGACAGTTGTAAAAAAATTAAATATTTTTCTGCCATATAATTGTTACCAAATTTACTACTGTATTAGGAGCCACTTCTAAAAAACTGAACTGTCATTCACGAGTTTTTATTGTATTTACAAATATAGTAGACTCTGATTTTATGCCTTTAAAATATCTTTGTTGCTTGCTTTTTGCAATTACAAAAATTCTATTTTTCTCTCCTTTCTCAGGGTTTTTATACATTTCATGGCTTTTTTTTAAATAAATCCTGAGATTGCATGTTTTTATCATAATTTTAATCCACTGAAGAACAACTTTGTCCATGCCACTATATTTACATACTTTTTAATACTTTCTGTCAACACCTATACATTACGGAGTTTTCATTATAATCGAACTGTATTAGAAGATGTCATATTTTTTTATCTTATTTTTTTTTGTAATTCATACCTTTAAATAATGCCACACTATCCATAACACCACATAACTTTTGACATACTGTGTAATTTTATGAAATTGCTTACATTTAATTAAGTAGCTGATAAGCATTCCTACACTAGGCAGAAAGAAAAATAAGACTGACTAAATGTACAGTACAAACAAACTGTATAGGCTTATCTTTATAAAAAAAATATATCCTGGGAACTGTCTATGGGAAAGTGTAAAATGAGTGAGAACTCAGTGCACATAATGGTCTATTTCAACTATACATAATGGTCTACTGCTCTACATTCAGAAACAATAAATTTTGGGAATTGTCTGGCAACATATTTACTGAGGTAGGTATCGAAAATAATGTTTCACTAATTGATGAAAAACAACTCACTAAATTAGAACTAATATCAAACTTGCGATACAAGAAAAAAATTTTTTTTCATAGAATAGACACATTACAACCAACATTTCATACTTTAATCTTTGATTAAACGTGCAATAAAATTAAAAATAGACATTTTTACTATACTTAACTTAAAATTATTACTTCACTTATAAAAAACTTTTTTTGAAATATATAAATTTATTCGCTTTGAAATTTCGGGTCATGCTTAAAAAATATTAAAAAAAAAGAATTACAATATGAAAAGCTTTGAGTGTATGTGTATGAAAAGTGTCAAGGTACTGAAGAAGGAGAAATGGTCCGAAATATTCAAATATGTAAGTGTTGTTGTTCTTTAGTTATGCAATCTTATTCTTTCACAGATTTTCTGTACTGTAGATTTATTCAATAAAGAAAAAGGGTAATAAAATAATGTACAATGATACTTACATTTGATGAATAAAATCGAGGTAGTCCACTAACTTTCACTCTGTAATTTTGCATCCCACCAGCAAAATTTGACGTGGAAGATGATTTCTTAGTAGGGCTGGTTTTATGTTTTATTGCTTTGGTTCTATTTTCTCCTGACGTTGTTACTGTTTCTTCTGGTTTAATTTCATTCTCTTCTGTCTTAGTTTCATTTTCCTCCGTACTTTCTGCATTAGTTTTAATTTCTTTTGTACCGGTTTTATTTTCTTCTGCTTTTGCTTCTACTTCCATCTTTTTTTCTGTTATAGTTGGTGTAGAGTCTTCTTCCCCCTTTATATTATCTGATTTCACGTTTTCCGTCTGCATATCAATATCCTTTATGTGAACAAAAACAAAAAAAAAAAAACAATACTTTTAGGAAAAACTCAACAGTGTGCATGCATTTCTGATCACACCAACTACCAATAGTTTTTACCCAAGATAAAATTTAAAATAAATTACTTATTACAGATTATAATCAATATGGATGAATCAAGAAAGGGGGTCTTAAAAAAACAGAAATTTAATATCAGGTTATTTAAAGAGAAAACTACATTAGCAAGACCAAGAACAACTGAAAATAAAAGCTATATTGAGATAACTGATGAAGGAAAATATGTCCTAATACAAAAATAAAGAAAATAAATAAACTCCATAAATCATACAACTATTCTATCAGCTTGGCTTGAGGTTATATTAAAAGAAATAAAAGACACACAAAACTCACAAATTATTCATTTATTGTCTCATATGCATTTCAATGACAAAGTCATCATCAACAGTGAGTATTGCTAATACAAACTCTATCTTACAACTAATTGTAAATTGAGTTTGTAGTAGCAATACTCACTGATGATGCCTTGTCATTGAAACGCATGAGTCAATAAATGAATAATTTGTGAGCTTTGTGTATGCCTTTTATTTGTTTTTCCATAAATCATCTTAAAGATATTTATTTTCAGAATTGTTAAATACCTGATTTTTATATTTAGAATTGAAATGTTATTGCAAAAAGAGGAATGTAGGTGGTTGAACCGATGAATACTGTAAATGATATAACGAAAACATTGAAACGCCAATCAGATCAAGTTCTTCCAGTGGTGGCTTTAGAGATGTTGGAAACCACCTGGCCGATCTACCAGGATATATACCAAGATTTAATTGACTTACCAGGAAATAAATCGGCCAATGGTTTTTACAATAAGAAGATAGGTGAGTCCTGGAAGCTGCCATGATTAACCGCATGCTGGTGCTCGATAAGGAATACTATATATTAATTGACTAAAGGGCGGCTGTTAAAGCCCTTCAGAGATCATTTCTTAGTGAATATGACTTTTGCCTAGATCTGATCTTGGAAATGTTGCATCAGCTGGGGCTGCTGGTAAAAATTGTTACCATTCACAGGTGCCTACACACTGTGACATGGTTAGTAATGAAATGACGGAAAGTATTGCTAAGGTATCACAAATAACATTTATTTGTTTTGCCACGACAGGCAGTTTTGACTAAATTAAAGAAAAACACTGAGGAAACACTTTAAAATATTTGGATCAAAAGCGGAAACACAAATTATATAAAAACACAAAGCCATCTCTTTCCTTTAAAACTGAACCTGGTGGAAAGGCCTTGGTATCGGGATATTCTTCGTTCGGTGCCAACATTAGCAGATCATACCTGAATAAGGAGCAATATTTTCACAGTTTCGATAACCTTATAATTTTCCGCTTTGATTTATATTATTATTTTGGGTATCATACTTATCTAACATGCCTAACATTGTTTAATTATTTGTTGACGCGTTTCAGAGAACCTCCATCAGTCAGAACTTTTTATGAAGAATTCATAAAAGGTTCTGACTGATGGAGGTTCTCCAAAACGTGTCATCGAATAATTTGAGAATGCTAAGAATGGCAGATAAGTATGATATTCAAAATAATACTTTTACAGGTTCATCCTTGCTGGTTCTCTGTTATGTGAAGCTTGTCAGGAAACAGAGGAGACTTTACAGCATATCCTACTGGATTGTACATTGTATATTACATTCGTTCGTACACATGATTAACAATTTGTATTCTGAACCAAAACGTTTACACTATAATTAAAAGATAATTAACTAAGTGAATACGTATATGTAAGGAACAATTGTTTCAAAACGCTCAAGTATTCACTTAGTTACGTATCTTTTAATTATAGTTTAATCAGTGAATTTAAGATGATTACATCAAGCAACCAAAATGTTTGTTATAGCAAATTTACTGGGTATTTATAAATATTCAACTTTGTAATTATTAAACAAACAAAATAGTTAAAACTATAAAAATCTGGATGAAATGAGTTTCATAAAATATATACTTTTACATAACTTAGTTTATACACAAAAATTACTCAAACTTTTAAAAGTAAAACAAAAATTATGGTATGCATAAATCCTTTACTATTAGTAACCTGTAAATCTCTTTCGAACATATTTTTATCACTATGAAAACTACAATTAATAAGCTAGCAAAAAGGAAACTTTAACAAAAACTTTCGAAACTAGATAGGGCTGTTCAAAACATAATCGTCCATGTACCAACAGTGAATTGTGAAGCAGCAGTAGGAGTATTAAACACAAAACTAAATATAGCTGTTCACACATATGTTCAGCAACCTTGATCTAAAATATTCTTGGGAAACATTAAAAATTGAAGAATTTAAAATTAGTTTAACGATAGATGAATTTCCACAGTTTAATTTGAAGTTGATGGATGAATAACGAATTTTTATCTAAATGTCAAACTATTAAAGAATTTTAGTTAGGCGGCTTAAAGATGGAAATGACCTGAAAAATAGACTAATAAGGATTGTTTTTAATTACATGGCAATGTACAGGTATATTAGTTTATAAATATGAAACAAAATCTTGTTTTCCATATTTTATTAACATCTGGCATTAGTAATATTAAAAAAAAGTTTACTATTTTCCAAGGTCAAACATTAAACTGAAATGATGCTCTGCTAATGCAAAAATGATGGAAAATATGACGTATTTGAAGAAAATTTCCCAAAATAACATTAAGGAGTGATTTGAATAGTTGTAATAATGATAAAACAAATGTTTATAAGAAGGAGCATAATATTTCCAGAATACTGAACATTATTTCAAGAAATTGTTTAGCAATGGTTTTGAAGACTATCTCATATCTAAGTTATATTTTGTACATATGTTTTGTTACAGTTAATATTTTGTGAATATGTAAAAATACAGTATTTTTATAAAAATAATATATAGTAAAGTAGGGTCGTGAAATTATTGACAACGTAAATAAAGTTTTGTGTAAAATATGCTAAAAAATGTTACATTATAAACTTGATTTAATTATTCATTATTACTGGATCAAACTGTCAAGCATTAAAAATGTTAACCATATTTAGTAGAGTATTAAAGAGGTTTGTCCTTTTTATTTAGTTATTAGATTATAATAGATTGGTGTTATTAGATTTGAGTTTACTCTTGTAATTAATTAATAACTGAACAAATGAGAACTGAAAATTTCTAGAATTAAAATAATTGATGTATTAACTTATTAAAAAGTAATACAGAGACATCATATAGCTTAGATATCTGGGTGAGCCTATTTTTTCTTGATTTGACAATCAGGATAAAATTATAATATATAAAACTATTAGTGATATATTAAGTGAATCTTAAGTGTAGGATGAAAAGAACAAATATATAAAACAAAATTCTGAAATTAATTAAATTCATACAACTAATATATACATATATGGTATTGGATAACAAATACTCTTTTGATCTATTACAAATCAATGCTAATTTGAAACAAATTCCCTAAGATAATAAATGATTTAATAATAGAGGATTTGAGAAAGATGAATTATATATACTAAACATATGACATTTAATTGTCATTATATTTAATACAAGACTATTTAAATTCTATCAAACTTTTGTTAATCTATTGAAGTTATAATGTGCATCAGAATTAATTAATATAATTTTATAAACTCTGTTTATAAGCTATTTTATTTTAAAAAATTGTAAGTAATACGGTTAATTAATATTGTAATTAATTATTCATCATCTTTATACAAAGAGAGTTCGTATATTTAGATAGTTATGCCAAGGTTATTAGAACTAACTTTTACCATAAAACATTTTCTAATTTTAAAGAACTACTGTATTTTAGTTTTAAAAGCAAATTTTATTTGACGCTATTTGATACAACTACCACTTACGTACAGCAAAAATTCAACATTTTTATGAATAAGTAAAAGTGTTGGGTTCATATGTCAAGGTTAATCAAATCATATCAAAACAGATAAAAGTTATTTAGACTACAATTAATATTAATTTTTAGTTACTTTTAACACTTTAATCAAGGCGGGTTCAATGCTAATTTTATTATTTGTAGTTACACATAAATGAGAAAAAAGGTTGTGACAAGATATAATAAAATGCCACTTTAAAAGGTCAAAAACCGGTTTTACTAGCTGATAGGCAAAGAAATCTTTCACAGAAATCAATATTTTATTGATACATGTTATTCACATATGTATATTATTAGAGGTCAAATGATTAACTTGACAAATTGATTTACAGTACTTACAAAGTTTGCATTTCATTTTCATTTAGAACAAAACAAATCCTTATTGGTTATTTTTTTCTAAATATTAATAATGGGTATACAATAATATTTTATAATATAAATTTGTTTTTATTAAGACGCTTTGAGCTTATACAGCATTATTTATATATTGTAATTTATGTAATTATTAATGTAATCAAAAGTAACATTTAGTTTTTAATGTTTTGTATGTATTACTACATTGAGGTTGTTTCACATTTTGGAAGTTTTGAATAAGTTAATTATTTTCTAGAGCTACTACTGATGATGGTTAATTTGGTTACAATGATATCAAGGGTCAATAAATTAATTTCATTGTGGTATTGAGTAGTGTTTTGTTTTGCTTGAAATCTTTTATTGAGAAGAAGCTATTGAATAAGACATAAGTAAATACAAAAACCAAAGTTGAATTTGGTTACTAATGACCTACAAAAATAATAAAACTGTGTTAATGCCTCAGAAATTAAGAGATGACAAGAAAAAAAAATAAAATAAAAAATAAGTTCAATACAATACAGACAAAAGTTTGTATCTTCTTCTTCCATGGCGCTACAATCCAGTGCGGAACTTAGCCTCCTTGAGCCTTCGCCATTGGGCTCGATCCTGTGCTGTTGCTTTACAGTTCCTCACATTCAGCAGGGTTCTGGCATTCTGAGTGACACAATCCATTCAAGTCTAGGACATCCTTTTGCGCTAATTTTGTAGATAGTTTTATCTAATAGGCTTCTGGTAACATCACTCTCCTTTATCCTGCCCAGCACAGTTTTCGAATTCTTATTACTTTCCTTATATTGGGTTCCCCAAACCGCTCGAAAAGCTCACAATTCCTTCTCCTCCTCCATTGCCCACCAGCATTCACAGGCCCAAGAATTCACCTGAGAATCTTCCTCTTAAATATAGCAAGGGTATTTTCCTTATTCCTCGTTAATGGGCAAGCTTCAGATGCATAAGTATGGGAGGGATCAACCTCTCACACAGCATTATTTTTGTTTTCGTACTTAAATACTAGCTGCCTAGGTGGTGATGTAATCCATATTAGGCTTTATTGGCATTGGCTATCCTTTTATTCACCTGAATGTAGGCCTTATTATTGGAGATGAAAATGGATCCCAGATAAGTGAATTGATTCACTACTTTAAATTTGAAGGGTCCCAGCTCCACAATTCCACCTGATTTTTGGGTTACTTGGGGGTTGCCACACCATAGACACTTTGTTTTGCCTTCATTACCATGATGTTTATAACATCAGAGTTTCTTTATAGAACATAAGACCAAGTTATTATACATTTCAATATAATTAAAACAATTAATTTTGGTCAACTATTTCGCCCTGAAGTGACCTCCATTTTGGTGTATGTTTTTGCTCATTCATACCGAACAGAAAAAGGAAGATGTATTTCACTTCACCAATAAACTTTGTGCATTAGTAAAATTTATTAAAAAAAAAAAGAAACGGGTAAAGATTATGGAGTTTAGGGAACTAATCATAAATGCATAAAAAACATTCTGTGTATTACATCTGCTGCCACGGAGTAGTATCTTTTGCCAGCTGACGAGAAACATACACTTAGATAAACTATTTCACGCACAAAGAAGAAGATATTGCTTTTTCAATGGTTTTTATATAAATAAAACGTGTTTGTGTATAAAACTAATTTGAGGGGGAATGAATACTAGCATAACCTAACCAAACAGAACATAAAGTAACATGTAAGGTTAAAGATCATGTGACATCAACCTGCAAAAAAAAATAACTCCACAGAAGGAGCCGAAGTATGGTGCACCATCAGTTGCTATTGAGTGTAGAAAAAAAAGTAGTCTCATCTTAAATTCAATTAAGCTAAAACTGTCTTTCTGAAGCGATAAAAAAAAAATATTAATATCGTTTTAAAACATGCTAGGGAATGTTTTCACACCCATGTTAAAATAATTCCTTTAACTCCAAAACTACCAAAAAAACTAAAATTAATTTAAATTGGATATTTTGTAAGTATAATGTAACATACTTATATTATTATGTAGAATAGTTTTGAGCTCTATTGTATAAAGAAACGATTTTGTACACTTAATATATGTTTAAAGATAGGGACTTTGACGGATCTTGCCACACATTATTTTTCAAAGCTTGTTTGTTTGATAAAAAGCAGGTTATTGAGGCTTTATGTTTGCACAACATGCACCCGACAAAGACGAACTGTTTGAAGTGAGATAACATAGTGAAAATAACGGACGACTTCGAATTTAGGTGGGAAGGTTGTTTAATTGTCAAAAATAGGCCGGAAAAGTGTGGGTGGAGGGTTTTAGCCAAGGCCTGTACATTTTTAAGAGCGAACCAAAATGAACATTAACCAACTCTGTGCAATATCAACTTTGTATCCACCAAAATAACTCTAAGGTAAGCCCCTAGTTTAGATCAGGTCAGGTTAGTTATTTTATGTTAATTTACATTTCCTGTTAAAAATAACTTTACATTCTTGTTCAGCATGGTCAAATTAACCAGGAATAAAAAAATTTCACTGATCAGAATGGTAGTCGCTGATCTTAATAATTACCAGCAAATCTATTCTAACAGGAGACTTTATAGGTATATTAAAATATATGTATACATAGTACAGAGTGCCGTTAATACATGAGCGTAGTAGTTCTTACTACTCCGCACTGAATTTTTTACCCAACTTTAATTTGATAAAAATGAATTTTATTTCCTAGAGCGAGAGTTTTCATTATTTTGTTTGTATCTCCGATGACTTTCTGTGTCACCAGGTATAATTTTTTTTGCTAAAATCGTACATGTGGGCACGGGAAATAAATACCACGCTATGTATTGATAATTAATTTTCGTTTCATTGTGTCAGAAAGTTACCCTTTATCATATTTTGGTTAGGACTACTTTTTTTCTGCTGCCATGTGTGGGGAAATAACTATTATACAAGACCTCAGCCTTATACTATAATTATGAATGATATTCTATTCATCCATGAAAAGTGCATGGGTTAAAATTAAGATTTCTGAAACGGCTCCATATTTGCATGGAACATTCAAAAGCCTATGTACATTGATATTTTTTCGTGTTTTGTGTCACATCATGTTTTTTCTTAATTTAAAGTTGGGTAAAAAATTCAGTGCTGAAGTAGGAATTGTGAATAGGCTGCCTGCCTCGCAGAGGGTACACTGACGTCACGTTACACCTTTACACTTGCATAGTGTGTAGCATTACATTTTGGCATAATTTTAATGAATTTGTAACTCTGACAAAATAAAAAGAAAACCATACTATCAATATCAATATATCCTCAAGACATGTTTAGGAACGCTCCATACTAATATGCAGCTGTTTTACTAATTAACTTGTACCTAACTAAGCACTTTACATACCTTTTACATTTATTAAACTCGCGCACAAATATTATTTGTTTTGCGATAGTAAGTTGCAAAATTATTCACAATAACTAAACAAACATTTACAAACACTATTCTTTTGCAGAAAACAGAAAATATTGCATCGAACAGTACACACAAATCATTCCTAACACTCCCCCAAATAAATGAGACTCACCGAGTTTTAGCTAGTGTAGCCAACCTTTCAAACAGTAAAATATTACTACGTTCAGTTTTTGTGTTGTACATCTTGAGGTTTTTATAAAAAAAAAACTAGTGTAAAATATTATTATTATCAATAATTCGTATTACACAGCTGCCTTAAGAATTTAAAACTTGAATACTGAGTTTTTTTTTAAAATACAGAGGAACATTGTTACTTTTAAGCATGAAACAAAATTAAATGATTTGTAAAAAAAAGTCAATTACTTCAATGTAATAATACTTGGATACTGTAAAGGTTACTAGATCTGAACCAATACTTGCGATATATCAAAAATGAATGTGAAAATCTTGCAGAGTAACATCTAAAGCACCCGAGGCGGAAATTATTGTTCCTTAATAAATGGACCGTTCCTTATCAAAACGAACTACTGAATCCGTTCTGTATCAAAGCGAACTATTTAAAGTTTGGAATGTTCCTTATGAAGATGAACTACTAAATCCGTTCCGTATCGAAGCAAACTATTTAATGTCTAGACCAATCAGAAAGCCAGCTGCTATTGTGGGTTAATTACATCGTGCATTTAATAAATTAACTTATTTTAACAGTATGAAGTAACTGACTTTTTTCATAAATTATTAAATTTTGTTCCGTGCTTATAAGTAACAATGTTCCACTGTATTATAAAATTAACTCAGTATTTAAGTTTTTAATTAAGGTATTTATTTCCCATGCCAACTTGTACGATTTTAGCAAAAAAAATTATACTGGCCGATGGAGAAAGTCATCAGGGATACGAAGAAAATAACGATAACTCTCGCTCAAGGAAATAAATACAATTTTATCAAATTAAAGTTGGGTAAAAATTCAGTGTGGTGTAGTCAGAAGTACTACGTTCGCGTATCAACAGCGCTCTATACTATTTATATCTATATTTTAAAATATCTATAAAGTATCCAGTTAGGATAGATTTGGTTGTAATTTTATAAACTATTATATACCTATATTAAAATATACCTGTAAAGTGTCCAGTCAGGATAGATTTGGTTGTAATTTTTACAACATAACCTAATTAGACGTCTATTTCCGCGGAGTAATACTTTTTGTCAGGTGACGTCACATGATTTCTATTCTAGCCATACATGTGTATATTCGGTTCAACGTATAAAATTATGCCCAAATCTATCCTGACTGGATACTTTATAGGTATATAAAATTAACCTTCCGTGGCAATAACAAACAATAATTACCAATATAGCTTCAGGACATTTTTTTTGATTCATTTTATAAGCATTGTAATGAGGGTGGGCAATGGTGCATTTTTACCAGCACTATTAGCACCAAGTATGGGATAATTAAAATTTTCTAAATAATACGTCGACTAAAAAAATTACTGGTTACTTGTCGACGGGAATAAAGTATAAATGGTAATATTTTACTGTATGAAAGGTTGGCTACACTAGCTAAAACCTAGTAAGTCTCATTTATTTGGAGGGGGTGTAAGGAATGATTTGTGTGTACTGCTCGATGCAATATTTTCTGTTTTGTGCGAAGAATAGTATTTGTAAGTTTTTGTTTCGTTATTGTGAGTACTTTTGTGACTTACTATTGCAAAACACATAATTGTATGCACGAGTTTAATAATTCTAAAAGGTATGTAGAGTGCTTAGTTAGTTACAAGTTAATTAGTAAAGCAGCTACATATTAGTATGGAATGTTCCTGAAAATGTCTTGAAGCTATAGTAATATTGATAATATGGAATGTTCCTGAAAATGTCTTGAGGCTATATTAATATTCATAGTATTGTTTTATTTTTTGTCCGAGGTACAAATTCTTTAAAATTATGCCAAAACGTAATGCTAAACAGTATGCAAGTGTAAAGGTGTTATGTGACGTCACTACATTTGCAACCTCGGCACAGCAGGCAGCCTATCACAACTGTTACTTCTACACTGAATTTTTTACCCAACTTTAAATTGAGAAAAAATAATGATTCGAACCAAAAAACAAAAAATATCAATGAAAATAGCCTTTTTACATGTTACGGAATGTTTCATGCAAATATAGATCCGGTTTAGAAATGTAAATTTTTACCAATGGATGTACCTAGAAATAACAGTAAACCTGTATTCAGTCTTGGGAGTAGCCAGTTTAGCCTACTTCTGATATCAATGGAGCAGATTCTTTTCTTTAGATACTTGGAAAAAAATCACATTTGCATCTTTTGACTTCATTGTAATCATATTTACAAAACGTTTCATATACAAATAACAATATTAAGAGATTATTAGACTGGACCTTTTAGCAGTCTGAGACCTTATGACGGAACTTTATTGACTACCAAAATTGCACGTCATATATTGTACTTTAACTTTGAAAAAAATGTTTTTTAACAATTACGTTCTAATTACAAAGAAATTTATGTAATAAAAGGTTTTCAGCTACTAATCAGGTTTTGAATTTTTTCATTCAGCAAAGAATGTATTGTGATGGAAAAGCCGGTGAGCTAGGATCTCATTTAAATAAAAACTAAACCATTCAGCATATTTTTATAAAACTGTATAATTGATGTTAATATAAATAATTACATGAAGCAGAAATACTAACCTCAAAAGTTATATTTTGGAAAATCAACAGAAAACGTTTTTTCAAACACTTGTCTTCTTAATCACTTACAATTTAATAAAAGAAAACAAAATGGCGAATTCGGATCTTTACAACTAACAAGTAATTATCCCATTCCCTTCTGCGCAAGTGTTTCGATTTTTCAAATCCGGAATTATTATACAGGAATTTTCAATTATACTATTGTAAAGCAAATAATGATATATGCAGTGATTTCTGAAATATCTGATTTTAAAACCAAAGTCAATTATTCATGTTATTCCCAGCAATAAAAGGTAAATAAGAAAAAAAAACGGTTGATTTGCGACTCAAACATATATATTTTATTTTGAATTTAGTAAATTTGTAAATTTAATTAGTTAATTTAAAATTAGTAAATAAGTAATAAATTATAATAAAATTAGTAAATAAGTAAAATTAGTAATAAGATTCAACCGAATGTAATGGACTATAAAATTCAAGGATATATATATTTTATAATACATATATATATACTTGACTAGTAAATCAACTACTTTTTTCGTTTACCTTAAAATTCAATTGCATTGATTAACACCTCCGTATGTTAAATTGTTTAATTTGCTAACTTATTAGATAATCTTAGAACATTTGATATTCAAACGATATTTATTGAAACTGGTAATAAATTTGAAACATTACAGAATTTTCATATCTTTTTTCTTTTATACATACAAATTGTACTTTTGCAACCTTAAAAGATTTTAAACAATCTATTTCTTTAAAAAAAAATGTGTATAGGTAATATAATGTATGAGTGCTAATGCTCAAAGTCACAGCCATGGTTTAGGTTTTATTAAATTTCCTGAGATTGTTTGAGCCTGTGCTTTTAGCAGACGGCTTTTCATATTGCATTGGTCCGTTGTATTCCATTTACTTCAGTATTGCATATTGTTGAATTGTTACTTGTGTAAATATTATGAACATTGAAGGAGGGTGATAAGTGATATTTGCAAATATTGGAGATTGTGTTGCAAGTTAACAGTCGTGATAGTTATAGTTTTACCAGAAGAGTGTAATGTAAACTCTGCTGAGATAAAATAATGCTTGATAGTTCCATGAAAATATTTATAGCTTTTTTTGGTGGTTATTTACTTGCATCAGTAGTTCTTTTTAAAAAACCCACATTATTACATACAAAGAAAAAACAAAAATTCATTTGCAGACATATCAGTCATAGAGGAGGTAATAAGATTCGTATATTCTCTAGATTTATAATATAAGTACCTATATTTAAAGATGAATTGTTGATCAAAACTGTCAGCATAAATAATATATATTCCTAAAACTAAACATTTTATGTTTATATTTTTAGTTCTAAGCATGTACAAATTTGTTGTAGTAATATCAGAAACAAGTATCTTTTTGTGTGTTTAATTACGAATTTAGTTATTCATATTACAACTTCCACTATTTAATGAAGAATGGTATTTAAGAGTTGATAGGTGAATCAAATCAGTGCCTAAATGAACACGAATTCTATTATTTAACTTGAAGTATTTATGAAATATTTAAAGTCAAATAGTAGATATAAAGTTAACTAGATATAGTTTTACAACTGCTAAATCTTAAAACTTACTTGAAGGTAACAGATAGATTTAAGTAGACATAATAAATTACTCCTTAAACTATTTATTTTTGTTTTACATCGTTATTATAATTTGGAAATCCAATCTTTAAATGAAATTACCTTTCACTTGCCAACTAACCTCAACAGGTTCGTATATCATTATATTCAGATGCGAGAAGATGAACATTTAGTTTAAGATGGCTGCAGAATAACATTTTTTGAAAATATGTGTGTTTTCAACAAATATTACAGGAAAGATGGTGAAAATGAAAATCTGCTCACAGTTAACTTTTTAATAAAACTTGCAATTGCTACAATATTTTTGGCTATGTGAGTTTGAAAGAAAGACTTAACTTCTGTAATTTCTGACTTAACTTGAGAAAAAACTTTAAAAATTCTACTCCTTTTAAAAAACTCACATTATTACATACAAAGAAAAAACAAAAATTCATTTGCAGACATATCAGTCATAGAGGAGGTAATAAGATTGTATATTCTCTAAATTTTTCATATAAATACCTATATTTAAATATAGGTATTTAAATTCATCAAGGTAAGAAGTGTGAATTGATGGTGAAGAAACACCTTCTTAATCGTCTAATGGACTGCTATAAGTAAGAGGAGAATATGAGTTTATTGTTAATGTTTATGTAGATGTTTTTATTCTAATTCTTAAAATAATTAAGTACATCTTATTGATATCATTAATTAATAATGCTAAAAATTTTTAGTTTTTTTATAATAGGTGATATAACAAGTTTTAGGATAATAATGTGATAAACTGTTGTTACAGTTATTAATAACAAAATATTTATACTAAAAAAAAATTTGGAACTGTCTTAAAGATTTAGAAAATTTAGAAATCTTTTTATATATGTAATGAAATATTCTACTTTTCACATTCATTTTTATTTCATCAAAACAGAACAAAGCTTTGGTAATAGCCACATTACAAAGAGGTTTGGTATTCCAGGGTTAAAATACTGCACAACTAAAACACTTGAACATATATTGACATGTTAAAATATTTTAGTGTAAAATTACTAGCACAACTTGAAGATGAAAGCAAATACGTTCCAGCTATAGGTATCTGGTTATGATGGGTTTGGTTGTAAAAAAAAATTTAGTTGGTAACATAATCTAAACGATTGTTGAAGGGAGGAAGGTGAATTCCCTCTTGCTTATGTAAGATCTTATATTTGATCAAAATGTTATTTTGAAACAGGTTATGCAAATTTTATTTTTTTATGTTGTGTATTTATACTATTATGGTATTTATACAACTGCAGTAGAGTCTCGAAATTCCGAGTCCCGATAATGAAATTCCAGGCTTCATGGAAATGTCCATATTAATATGATAGCCAAAGGATATGAGTCGGGGTTCTAATAAATGTTTATATTAATATGGTATGAAAAGGAAATGAGTCAGACTTCAAAGAAATGTTTATATCAGTACTGTATACAAAGGAAATGAGTCAGGCTTCCAAAATATGTTTATATTAATATAATATGCAAAGGAAATGAGTCGGGCTTTTATTAAATGCCTATATGAAGTTCTATAAATTGGTTTTGTACATTAATGATTATAGTATTGTATTATGGTTTATTAAAACCAATTTCTTCTAATACACTGGAACTTATTTTTGTGTAATCTGAGGGAGTCTCAGTCCCATCTACCTCGAATTATTGAGCTCTGCTGTATATTGCAATATCAACAACTTAAATGATTAGGTTAGGTTTGTTATAACAGTAAAAAAAATGATAATTAAAAAGGAAACTAACCGCACAAATAGTGCAATGCTTTAACTATGAAACATTCATTCTATATAGTTGGCTTATGCAATATGTTTATGTTCATATTTCTTCAAATTATAACAACTATTTATGATTTAAGAGTTTTAAAGTCACTTTGTTCTTGTTTAGAATTTATTTTTATGAATTATATATTTCTTTTTAAAATTAGAACTTGTTGCAGTCTTTGTCGCTGTTATTTAGATTTACCACCCTATTTATGTAAAACTAGGTGGTTTGATGTGTTATGTAAAAGTCTGTTTGTCATTGTCGGCTTTGTGTTATTTTTGAAGGAGTATAGTGTGTTGTTTTTTTGCAACATTTGGTATATGATACTAGAATAACTCTTGTCACAAAGTTTTAGGCACAGTCTTGAAATTCGCAGATTTATAGATACTCTTGGAATTATTGAAATGGTAGAGAAAATTGAGATACGTATGATTGTCACAGTAAATTAGTTTCAGGTCAATACTTTATTAGTAGCTTCTTGTTAACATTCACAGATAGTCTAATCAATGAAAACCACTACTAATAGACTAAACATTAGGTTCATAAATATAATATTGCAAATTTCAACTATGATACATAAAAACGATTGTATTAAATGTAGAATGTTTTAAAACATAGAAGGCAAGCAAGTCCTCAATTGAACATAAAATTGATGGTACAAAATTCCAATTTCTATGTACAATGGAAATATGAAAAATTAGATCTTATTATATTTTATTACTTCAGTTTTTAAGTTCAATTATGCAACTACTTTTTTACTTACTTCTTATTACGAGCTTCCAAGGTTGGCCTCGATGACTCGATGTCTCCTATACACACACTCTGCCAATGGCCAGAAACAACTTTCTTTCAAGATTCTGTCAGATGTTTTATCAAGGGACTCCTTGTTGCTGCTGTTACAGGACATTTCAAAAGTATGTGCTCTAATGTTTCCTCTTCTTGCTTGCACACTCCACAGGTAGAGTCGTTAGTAATATGAAACCTTTTCAAATATTTATTGGTCACAATGTGTCCCATACGAGCTCGTGCCGCAAAAGATGCCACTGAAAGTGATAATGACTTGAATATCTTTGGATCATTGGGTTGTTTTTGTAATGAATAATAATCACGCCCAGTATTGCATTCTCTCCATTTCTTACTCCAACAGATGTGAGATTCTTTATCAACAGCCTCTTTGCAATTAGTTAAGGAGTAACAACTTTCATGAGATGGAAACAAGTTGCAAGACTCCTTGGCAGATCTGTCAGCTTTCTCATATCCAGGAACACCACCATGACTAGGGATCCATTGAAATACAATATTTTTCTGTTCTAAGCTTTTTAACCGTTTAGTTATTTCAGATGTTCGAAAATGGTAGTCTGTAGTGTGCTGTACTTGAAGGGCTTGAAGGGCCGACCTGGAATCAGTGAAAATGCAGATGTTCTGTGCATCCATAGTATTGTTAAAAACTAAAGCAGCATTTAAGGCCATCAATTCAGCATTCATGCTTGAAGAGGAATCGCAGGGCACATAGTAATCCTCGTTTAATTCCTCCCCTATGGTTCTCTTTATCAACAGAACCTTCTGTGTAAATTTTTACAAAGTTGTTATATGTGGTGTTTATCAATTCCATAGTGACAGATTTTAGTAGGTGAGGTGAATCTTCTTTTGTGAGTGAACCAGGAATTTCAAGATTGGTTTTTATTGTGATTCGAAGCCAGGGCTGTTGTTCCAAAACAACTGGAATTTTTCCTGATTCCATTGTGTTTAATTATTTGCAGGGTTTGTTATGATGGTAGAACAGTGACTGTCGGATGTTAGTTACCAATGCAATGTTAGAAAGAGTGTTAAGCGAAATTGCTTTCATCTGAAAATGTTTCTTCCACATTCTGTTTTTTATATAAAAGTCAAAGGGCATGACTGACAGTTCAATTTCCATAGACTGTATACTTGTGGTTTTTGGACAACCAAAACAAATCCTCAGAGATGAGTTCTGTAATATTTGTAATTTTCGAATATGAGTACCCCAAACCTCACAACAATACATGATTTTTGATCTTACAAAGGACAAATAAAATTGCCTTAACATATATGTATCTGCTCCCCATGTCCTGCTGGCTATAACTTTCAACGCTTTTATTCTATTTGCACATCTGTCCGCTATGAAATTGACATGTTCTTTCCACAGTAGTTTAGTTGTAGTTTGGATCCAGTTTAACACCCAGAAGTACAGGATTTGATTTATGCCGCAGTACGTTTCCATTTAAGTTTATAACTGGTTTATAGTTTTTGTGAAAGTATCGCCTGGAGAAGAAGCATACTTCAGTTTTTGATAGTGAAATGGTTAGTCCCCATTTTTCAGACCACTCAGAGATTTTGTTAAGTGCCTTTTGTAGTTGGTGAGTAGAAGCAGTTGGGTCTTTATCAGTGGCCCAGATAGTGACATCATCTGCAAAAATAACCATGCCGATGCCTGGAAGGTCTATATTCCCTAAATCTTGCATCATTATGTTAAAAAGAGTAAGACTAATGACTGACCCCTGTGGTATTCCGTTTAGAGTACATTCTTCTTCAGAGTAGGTATCATTGATCTTAGTTTTAATTTTCCTATCCTTAAGGAAGACTACAATGTATTTCAATATCCTCCCTTTTAAACCGATTTCCATACACTGCGAAATAATAGATATGCGTGAGACCTTATCAAAGGCAGCTTCGAAATCGATGAACACCGCTGATGTACACATTTTGTTTGAGAATCCGGTATATATACTTTCTGTAAAGTTTAGTAAAGCATCACAGGTGCTTCGTTTAGGTCTGAACCCGAAAAGACTCAGCAGATTATAATTTTCAAGCCTCCAAGTTAAGCGGTTATTAACCAGTCTCTCCAAACGTTTACAGAAACCTGATGTCAAGGCTATAGGCCTGTAAGCAGAAGCAAGTTCAGGAGATTTTCCTGGTTTAACAAGTGGAATAATTATAGCCTGTTTCCATTTTTGTGGTATGTTACCTTTCTTCTTATTGAATGGAAGAATTGCACCTTATTTCTTCCATAAATGACTCAGCACAATGCTGTAACATTAAATTATGAATGTTATCTCCTCCTGGCGTACATGACTTCAATTGTGCTACTACAGCCTTCGTTTCAGTTTCTGTGAAAGGTTTATCACAGATATCTGTTTGGGAAATTGCTTCATTCAAAGTTGTAAGAAAGCTATTTTTCTCATTCTTCAGATGAGTCGGCCAATTTTCTTCAATACCTGACTTTGTGACATATAATTTGTTGAATGCATTAGCAATGTCATTTTCATTAGTAGTTATGGGATTTGTGATCTGATAGATTTTATTAACAGGTTTTCTCTGAATTGCTTTAAATCTTTTTTATACAACTGAGCAAGGTGTGTTTGAGTTGATGCCACCTATGAAGTCATGCCAAGAGGTCCTTTTAGCCTCTTTTATTGCTCTCTTACATTTAGCCGATGCCTGGTTGTATTTGCTTCAGGTGTTCTAAATTTCTTCCACATTTTTCTGGCTTTTTGTCTTTCTAATCTAAGGAGGGATATTCTCTCATTCCACCAAATGTTACTTGGCTTTTGTTTATTTTTATTTACCTTAATGCTAGGGATACTCTTCGAGGCAGCAATCATTAGTTTCTGTTCAATGTTTTCTGTATTACTTTCCGTGCAGTTTACTGTGTTATTAGTAAGATGTTTGAATAGGGGCCAATTTCTGTTAATATTCTTCGGGTCTTTTTCTTGAGATAAGTACTTCTTTGCTGTTTGATTATTATTTGTTATCGTTGACTATACCTCTAAATTATGCATTTCTTTATTACAGCAGGCTACTTGTTGGTAGCCTAATACAGCAACCTAGAGGGTTGGTGATTTGAGGTTGATTTGTTTTAGGGAACGTTTTACATCTGATGTGTTTGGAGTTGTTTGTTAATTTCTTTATAGTTTTATATTTGTCTGTTGTTAGTTGTTTTATATTGTTGTTAATGATTAATTTTTACCGAGCTCTTCCAAAAATTCACAAACCCGATTTTTCCAACCATTCAATAATTAACTCCCAGAATGTCCTAGCACATATACTAGCGAAACACATAAACACCAATCAGATTTCATAAATAAGATCTACTTATTTGATTTAACAAACCTATGTATCACAAAATCGTTTACTGGAACCAATACATCGATAACATCATCACACTACACGTCAGTGCCACAATTTTTTCATCCATACAAACAAAAGTGCACCTCAGATTTTGAAACATGTCTACTCAAAAACAATGATTTAACATCTATAGAAAACCAACAATATCAGACACCCTCATCACAACACTTACACCATCCACTCTGACATAAACATGTTGCATTTAGATCCATAGACCATTGGTTATAAGAATGTGCCAACACCAATGTGTACTGAAACCCAAAATAGAAATCAATACAATAAATTATTTAGTTCATAGAGACTGATTGAAAGTCATAGTAAAACGTCAAATGATAAAACAATAGAATATACATTTGCAGTTATCCTGTATGGGTGTAATTGACCAAAAATGACAAAATATGTCATGTGTTTGAGAGAAACAAGTGAGTTGATGACAAAGAGTGGCAGGCTGAACATTGTGTGCTGAAAGGCAGGAATTTCTGGGTGGAAACCTTTATGTGAACATGATTAGTGACAAATTAGTGGAAAATCACATCATATGGAGTGCAATGTTTATGTCACTGCAAACATATGACAAATCATCAAAATAACTTGAATTATCATCAAAATATAAAAAACTAACAAACAACAAAACAGTAGGAAAAAAACTGTCATATTATAGTACATGAAGTATATGTTGAATAAAATTATCCAGACAAGGTCTTTGCTGAAAACATCATAAGAGATTATTGGTGCGCATTCCGACAGGGAAGGGGAACTACCGACCTTCATCTTCTTTTTATTGACTATCGGCAGGCTTTTGACAGTGTCAACAGAGCAAAATTGCTTCAAATCCTAAAGGAGTTCAACATACCAAACAAGTTGATCAGACTGATCAACATGACATTGTGACGGCAAAGTTGTCATAGGTGACGGTATTAGTCCCGAGTTCCCTATTCTGACTGGTGTGAGACAAGGCGGTGCCCTATCTGCTACCTTCTTCAATCTCTCCTTACATGGCGTTTTGAGGAGGATTACCATTTCAGGGAATATCATGCATTCATTCAGTCAAATATGTGCATATGCTGATGATATATGCTTGGTTGCCAGGAATATTCCATCGCTCAAAGAAACTTTTAATATAATCAATAATGAAAGCAAAAAGATAGGTCTCTGCATAAATGAGGGAAAAACTAAATATATGAGTACAAGCAGAGGGCGTAGCAGTACAACTATAGATATCGATGGATATTCATTTGAAAAAGTAAAAAGTTTCACATATTTGGGCTCGGAAGTAAATGATGAAAATAAAACAATAAATGAAGTCCAGAAAAGAATAATGACAGCTAATAGAGCATACTTTGTAAATATGCTCGACATCTACAGAAAACCAACGAATAATAACAGATATTTACTAAATAGTTCTAACCATTGCTTTCAACACAAACTAGCAACATTTAATTCGATGGTGAATAGACTTCCTAAAGTGCCGCTAATGAAAAAACGATTTTATAATGAATTAACAAATATTAAAGATATTGCTAGGTGGAACCATTTTGATATTAAATTTATTGACAACATATTACGGAAACAAAAAAGAAAACTGTTGATGAGAGATGTCTCAAATTTAATTCTGGAAGAAGGAAATAGAAGATAGATTAGTTCACCGTATGACATGAATATTACAAGAGGATTTAACAGTATTTTTAACAAGTTTAATATTACAATCGCGTATAAAAGTTCAAATAATTTAGGAAGTTTGTTAGGGAATCCGAAAGATAAGATTCCTATGTTAGAAAAATCGTGTATATATATCAAATAATTTGTGAAGATTGTGATCAAATTTATATAGGACAGTCTAGGAGAAAAATCGTCACTAGATTTAAAGAACATATTTCCCATATCAAGTACCTCTGACCAGAAAAATCTAGTGTAGCAGAACATATAATAGACACAAACCATAGTTTAGATTTCAATAATATTAAGTTAATAAAAAATGTTAACAACATATGTTTATTAAATGTTATTGAAAGTATTTATATATATAAATATAGACATAATAATTTAATGAATTGTGACAAAGGGCCTATCCCTAATTCAGTTTTATATTCCTTGATTGATTAAATAAAAAACAGCTGATTTCAAGTGACAATGCTTAAGACAAAATAACAATAAATTTATAACCTCAATATTTTTTTGCTATATATGTTACGTTGTAAATTAAATTAATTTTGTTCAGTACTTCTGAAGATGGTTACCTGGTAACCGAAATGTACACCAAGTGATTAAATAAAGTTATTTTTGTGGTTATTGGGTTTGTTATTTAAAATATTATAACATTAGGCCACAGTTGCTCAAGAAATCATTAAAAATATACTAGAACATAAAATCAAAATATATTAAAGGAAAAAATTTAGTATAAATTATATAAAACCACATTATTGAATACCTGTCTTTAAAACTAGACAGCCTATTTACCTATTATTGTCACCTGATGACAAATATTATTATTTGTTCACCTATTATTAAATATACTGATGACAATCACCTGAGTATAGTTTTAAAGTTTAAAATCAAAGTTAAAAGATACCAAACATTTTATAGTTGTATATTTAAAACCAAATTATTTTATTTGTTTGTAGAAGTCAAAATATGAAGTTTCAACATAAACATTTCATAGACAAGAAAATGTAGTATATTAAATATACGTTTATTACACTCATATTAGATTTACATCTTATTTGGTATGTTTGTGCATTGATAAAGAATAAATAAAACCAATTTAATGTTTGTAAATTTTACAGGTGCAGGCGAGAGCTATGAAAACACCATATCATCTTTTCGTAGGTAAAATGTAACAATAACATTTTTATAAATAAAATTTAAATCAGCACAGTGGCAATATAACAATTAATATAATTAACAATACACCCAATTTCACAATAGCAACACATTAATAAAATAATAACATTAAAAAATTGTATAGAATAAACTCTTATTTCTCTATTCTGTAGAAAAGTCGTCAAGTTTAAAGATCAAGCCAGAACGCAAACTCTTTGAAAATCACTGGCCCAATTGCAATGCTCAAACTACTGCTGTAGCTGCTCTGGCAGGGTGAACTTAATGTCTATCTATTTGGAATCACCATACAGTATTTAAGTAGATCCTAGAATGATTCATTTCAGAAACAAAGAACTATTCACGTAACATCACTGTTATAGTTAATAAACAGTTCAAAACCCTGACTATGAATATTTACACAACCCTTATGTACACTATGCTAACACAGTAAGCATCATATGAAGGTAACAAATATACCGGGATCTAAATCCTAAGACCTTATAACTACTTGCAATGGGTATCACTCCCACTTCTCCACCCAGCGACTGGTTTAACCAATATCAGCACTAGAGGAAAGAACAAGACCACACCAACGACTGACCTATACGTACAGATCTGGCTTAAGACTAATATACAAAACATGTGAATACTAAGTAAAACAAATGTAATAATAATTTAAAAAATAGTAAATATTATTAATCACGTCATTAATGATATTATAATATTAACAATATTGATAGAAGCCATGTATTTTTGTTGTGGTATTATAAGTTTGTTATTATTGGTAGTATTTACAATAATATTGGTTAATGTCAAGTACATTAAATTGCTTAATGAGTTCAGAGTTACAAGAAGTACTGATTTTATAAACCAGTTATTGTGGCACAAATTTTCGGAAAAATGATTTCAACATCCATCTGTTGTGTAAGTGAAGTTGTGTTAAGCTGAAAATGCAGGCAATAGGTAAGCTATGTACTGATGAATATGACTACCATATCTGTTTGTGAAGAAAGGCTTCTATAAACATTTGCTTATTGTTACCATGGCAAAATTGAAACTGAATTTGTCTGTAATTATTCAAGAAGATATTGGTTTAGAGAGGTTATATCATTCCTTTTGTATTAGATAATTTTCTGTTTTAGTATATAATTTTATAAACAAAATTGTTGTGTTCTGAAATTTATGTTCTGTTTGAGCTGTTTTTTGTTTTATGAACTGCATGTCTTAGGGAGTTTTTACTGTATTTATCTGATATTCGTATGACTGGCCCATGCTATCTTGTTAAATGCCAAGGATTTAAACTCTGTTTATTTTGATTGTTTTGGTTCACCTTAAATTTATCATTTATTTTACTCTCCAACCTACAATTTTCATTTGAATAAGATTTAAACTCAACTATTTTATTAATTACAAGAACTTGACCATTTTTATATCTATTATTTACAACATATTTCAGTTATCTAAATTTTTAATAATTTATTTAATAAATTATAAATAAGATTTATAACACGTTATGTTTAACTATTGTGCATTTTCTTTTAATTTGTTATTTAGCTTGACCAGCTTGTTATTAAAGCTTCACTATGTGTCATGGTTTGTTTTCTTTCCTTATCTTTGGCACACGATGGCTGTGTGTTCTCTAAGTCTATAATATCACTAGTAGTAAACTCAGGAACTTCATCTTCTTTCATCCATTCATTCACATCAACACTGTTCATGTCCTTACAACCAGGAATGTTTCATAGAAAATCGACGATTTCTTTATTTTGTTTTATTCACAAAGCTTTTTGTTTTCAATCCCCTCAATGATTTTTCCATGATTTAACTATGTGGTACTGTCCTGATTGTATCCCATGCTGTAGCAATCCATTAAGCAATCCATTAGCCAGTCTATGTTTTTTTAGGCACTCTGAAACACTTCTTCCCTAATCCATACCCACGATTATAACTGTTAGTAACCTAGGGTGATATATCCGTTTCAGATTTTCCAGGTTTCCAGTTGCTACACCCATCATCTCATTTATAATTTTTTCTATTGTCTCTCCCACATCAACTGGTTTTATTGCATGAATCTTATCTTCAATAGAAAACACAGTTTATAGTTTGTTTCTGCTTTTATGCCATACTGTATACTCTAGATTAAAAATTCTAGGTAAAGTAACTAACTAAATTACCTAATTGAATAAAATCCTGTAGAATATATATGTAAACTGAACAATACGGACATTCAAGCACAACTGATTAAATTGAGTAAAAACCAATCTGTAGGGCACTAGTGAACTGAGCAATACAGAGCCTCAAACACAACTGGGTGAGTCAAGAAAGAACAAAGAGCCGACTGCTGGCCCCAGAGAACTGGAACGACAGCAAGGCGCCTTGAGAAATAAAGACGCTTACTTTATTTTCATATTACGTCTGGATATGGAAGGTTTTATTGTATTTGTAATCTTAAATTTTAATAATGTGTGCTGTGTTTTCAGATGCAACATTTCAGCATTTATCTTTTAATTTATGTTGTTTTCGCTTTGTTTAGAGCTGTCTCTGTGGGAACGGATATGCTGGAACTGGACTGTCACCTAACCAAAGACTTTAAAGTTGTTGTATCACATGACCACAACCTCTTTCGCAGTACAGGACTTAACCTTGATATATCTGAACTAGACTACAAAGACCTTCCTCTGCTTAATCCTTCTCTGTCTTTGGATTTTGATCCAGGTTAGTATTGGTTATAAATTAGAATGGGTGTTTAAATAGAGACGAAATTACTACCAGAGAAATATTATTTTTAGTCGGAAGCAATAAGAATACATTTTTTTAAAAAAATCTATTGATTGACAAAATCATAGTATAACTGAAGAACTTGTGACAATTGGTTTTTTCTTAAATAAAGCCTGTTATTTAATAGACAGTATTATTATACCTCTCAGTTCACACCTGACACATGGCTGCAACTACGAATATAAGAAAAAAATCCTAAACAGTGCAGTTTTTTTCTGGCGGTAAAGTTAAAGAATACAAACTTTTCTGGAACAAAAATCTAACAAGACTCAACAGTGAACACAATAAAGGTAGGCTAACCTTGAAGAGCTCCAATGATTGTATCACCCTCTGCAAAAAATAAGCCAAACTATGCAAATCTATCAAAATTGAAAAAACTGCCTTTAAGGATTTTATACCTGAGATAGACTATTAGAAACGACGGTTTGACCATACCCCTCAATATAACCTAAATTATGATGTAACTAATTAGCTAAGTTGTTACTGAAAAAAACAACTACCAACCTGTATAAACGAAAAATACCACAAACTCATGAACAGTTTTCTTTATGGGAACTGGAATCAGACTTGAATCACCTAAAAATAGAAAAGACCCTTGGTCCTGTTGGTTATCCCCAGATTTGCTGAAAAATCTCAGCCCAAAAGTTAATCTTACACTGATCAACCTATTTATTGGTTTCAAAGAGTTTTCCAAGCATGAAGAAAAGGCATCTTGATTCAAATATTTAAAATAGCAAAGATAACACCACTCCTGAAGCGTACCATATAGTCCGATAACCCTGACAAGTGCCTTCTGTTGGCTTACTGAAAACATAACGGCACAGAGACTGGCCTGGTTTTCAGAAGCAAGGAGATGACTCCCTCACAGCATTTTGAAACAACTGTTGCACCATGGACCTGTGCGACAGTCCATGATGGTGGTTAACTTTGCTATATATATGAAGAATGGAAAACAGTAAAAATTAAAACAGTTAACTCTAAATCTCATTAGTCATTAGTTTTTTAAAACAACTACACTATTTCATTAAAACAAACAGACCAGTTTTGATGACGATGTCACCTTCATCACGGCTTAGCTATATGAGTAGTAGCCAAGTACTGATGAAGAAGACATCATCATCAAAACTAGTTGGTTTGTTTTAATAAACTAGTGTGTTTGTTTTAATAAACCCTTGTGAATTGTTCTCACTAGCTAAGTTCTAATTATCATATTATGAAGAATGCTTTACATAGAAAGTTCTCAACCGTAGCTATAATAATCAACATATGTTACTCTATAAAGAGAATTATAATACACAAGCTCTTCCAAAACAGAGTGGCTGAAAACCTCTTCCAATGGTTTAAATCATTTTTAAGCAAAAGACAATTTGTTGTGTATTTTGATATTTATTAATCAAAACATTACATCCAGCACTAAATTTTACTGCAAGGCAGAGCGTTAAGCTGTCAAATTTTTAATATCACATTAAATTATGTTATCTTAACTTGAAAGCTAGGCGTTGAAGCTATCATATAAGGGATTTTTTTTTAACAGCTTATAATCGGGTTTGAATAGAATGGCATGACCACTAACATGAAAAAAACTTTTGTAAACTTTCACCCTCAATAAAGTTGGACAAAATCGGACTTGCATATAATGGAAAAGAAATCTTTGGAAACCAACTGTCCATGTATCTTAGATTGACTTTGGATAAAAAACTAACGTGGATAACGTGGTGGAAAACATATTGAAGAGAGTTTTCTTACGCATCCAAGAGATCTAGAATCCTAAAGTGACTTACGACACTGAAGTAAGGGAAACCCAAGATTTTTTAATAGCAACTTACAAAAACAATATAAGGCAAACAGTTTAAAAGAGACAGTAACTGTATTTTTTACGAGTTTGTCTATGTTAAAATATATAATAAAAAATGACTAAAGTTTTTCATATTCAACTGACATAGTATAAGTAAATTAATAATTATAGTATAGCTATAGCAGGTAGGTTCATTCCTTTATCCACAGTATATTGTATTATGCTCTGAAAACCTTTAGAATCTTTTGCTTGAAAACTGTCCAGAACTGAAACAGTTTCAAGAAGCTGATTCTGTATATGAAACATGTTCCATTTTAAGTGGGAATACATATCAATAGAAAATAACAGGTATTTTATCAAATTATTTCTTTAATAAATTTAGATAAAAATTGTTACTTATCTCGCTTTTTTCAGGAAAACGTTTTGAAGGTTCTGGAGTTGAACAAGAAAGAAAAATTCCCTTACTTGATGAAGTTTTCAGAAATTTCCCCGACATACCAATTAACATTGACATCAAAGAGAATAATATTAGGTTAGTGCAAGAGGTAGACAAGTTGATACGCTTCTATAATCGAGAACGTTCTACAGTGTGGGGGAACTTTAGTGAAGAGATTACGAAGAAATGTTACGATCAGGTAAGAAGTAGACATTTTTGTGTAAGTATCCAATATAAAAGTTAATTGAATGAAGAGACAGCTTTCTCTGATTAATACTTATTATTTTTTTAACGTTTATATTTTATGAGTTTTCATAAGCTCTTAAAAATGTATGGTCAGTTTGTAATAAATGGTCAACCAAAGTATGTACAAAAGTATTACTACATATAAAATTTTGATTAACATTCAATTTATTTGAAATGTAATACATTACCTATAAACTCTTTCTTGTTTTTTCCACACCTTTCATTACAGTAATACCTCGACGCGCTACCCCTTCTTATGCGATTCCAGAGTTACACAGTTTTAAGTCATGCTGTCTGGCTTAGGTGGAAACTGGCCTGTTCTGGAAGAAAATGCCTAAGAAAACTTTTATAGCTCATGAAGAGAAAATATTTTCAGGTTTTAAGGCCGGCAAAACTGATTGACAGTGATAGTTGGCACAAATAAAGCTGGTGACTGTAAGTTGCAACCTCTGATAGTTTATCGCTCAGAA
The DNA here is from genome assembly GCA_036971475.1 of Prosapia bicincta. Classification (NCBI taxonomy): domain Eukaryota; kingdom Metazoa; phylum Arthropoda; class Insecta; order Hemiptera; family Cercopidae; genus Prosapia; species Prosapia bicincta. Next base: position 162,587,686 of record JBAIZL010000001.1, read on the forward strand.
AATCAAAGGGCATTAAAAAAATATTTCTGAAGCTAGCTTGCTCGTGATTTGGAAGTCGAAACGGAAGGCTTGAGTGACAGCATTTTTTTTTAGGACTGGTTTGGTCATCGTTTCATACCTCAAGTTGAACGTTATTGTCGGTCTAAACAAATTCCTTTTAAAGTAATTCCTATTTATTGACAATGCACCTGGCCATCCTCCTACTACTTTAACTAATTTCGACACATGCGTGAAAGTGATATTTTTGCCCGCAAACACAAATAATTTGCTTTAACGGATGGATCAGGGAGTCATCAAAACATTTAAAGCTTATTACACAAGAGGATCATTTGCGCATCTGCGTGAAGATATGAGACAGAACAACGTGGTTTCTTTTGAAGATTTTGGGAAACAGTTTAATGTTTTAGATGCTTTGAGAATCATTGGTCAATCTTGGAATAAAATTTTACAAAAAGCTTTGAATGGGGTTTGAAAAAAGGTGTGCCAATTTTTTGCCACTGAAACTCAAGCGGAATCAGTGCCAGAGTCTGATGAAATTGCTGATGTGATTAAAGAAATTCTCGGTTTTGCCAGCCAACTAAATTTGGAAGTGGATAATGATGACCTTCAAGAACTGTGGGATTTACCCAAACAGGAGCTGACAATTAATTGATGAAATGCATGAGCAAGAGCAAGACATTAAAGACGCAGATTCTTTAGACCCAGTTGACGTAGAAGATTAAATGATGGTTAGATACTTGACAAAAGTACTTAGTTCAATTGAGCCAGGCATACAAATTTTGGAAAACATAGACTCCAACAATGAGCGTATTTCTGCCACAAAACAAAAAAGAATTAACGAGCTACGAGGAAATTCTGCATGAGAAGAAAAAACTTCAATTGTTTAAACGAATTTACTAGATTTTATGAAGCCTTCTATGCCAAAATAACTTCTTTTAACTTACTTCTTTGCAATATGAATCTATATAATATAATTTTTGGTTGTATTATGTATTTAAGATTTTAATACATAGACATTTTCCTTCAACATTTTTTATTTTATTTAGTATTTGGTCCCAAATAAACATGATTCCTATGTGATTGTGTGTAAAATTATACCCCGAATTAAACAAATTCGACTTACACGGTTACCGCTCGGTTCCACCTATCGCGTGAGGACGGGTTATTACTGTATTGTAGTATATCAGTTACAGTTTGAGTTGACAGTGGGAAACATCTTCCAAAACGGCCGTCCACAACAATTATAGAGTAAGTGGTACTATAGGCAAGTGTAACATATTTACAAGTGTTTTTAGTTATAAACTAGTAGCTCATGTGAAGATGGTATCGACAAATTGATGTAATTTTAAGTTTGATTTTTTTTTCAGAATCCCAACATTTGTTTACTGTTTTCAATGCGCAGAGTTGTATATCTGCTATTGCTATTCTACACTGGTCTGCTTCCATTTGTTCCGCTTAAAGAAACTCATCTAGAAATATTTCTCCCTTCTATATTTTTAAGGTTGGTATGTGATTAAAAAAAACAAGGATTTCTATTATAGTAATAAATTGACTGAAATGATTACAATATAAAAAATTGTTTTGATAATATGTCTTAGTTCTTTAATCAGTGAGAGATAACTTAGGTTTAACCTTCAATTACTAAAATCGAAAAAAAACATATCTTAGATGTTTACTTTAAAAAAACTAAAACATTGTTTAATAAATTAATAAAATAAATTATTTTGTACAACATTATTTAGATCGTTTTATTTATATACTCATATATAATATTATCAAGTTAATATAATAGATATCAAATTAATATAAACTCTTGTATTTAGGTACTTATTTATTTGGAAATTGTAAATGAAATGGCTGAAGCGCTGTAGTCTAAATAATTATAGCTTTATTATGTCATAAAATCATAGATTTTCATATGGCATAGCCTAGCTGATTAAATATAGTCCACATTGTTTTCAAGTTTTGTTTTGATAAGGCCAAGTAAAAACTTAAACACATTTGTAACATACTATAGGTACTTTTTTTTCATTTGCTATATATATATATATTAAAACAACACAGGTTATTCAAATACAAGAATATTTATTATTTTATATCCAAAGCTTTTTGTTGGCAAACAGTACCAACATCATCAGGAATGAAAATTACAATAATGTAAGCTATAGGCCTAAAACATATGTTTATTTAGAAATAGAATTGTTGATAAATTTATACAAATTGCCAAATTTATTTTGTTGCTGTAACATTATAGACATTGAATATAGTATCAAATTTAGAATGTATTTGTATTTGTTCTTTTATTAATTTGTTATTATTATTGTGTTTATATATTTCGAATGCTTCATATATATTCATTCTTAATCCCTTATTAATTTCTTTTATAAGTCTCATATTTTCTATATTTGGAAATTGGTGCTTATTATTAATACAATGATTTGCGAAATTTGATTTATATATTTCTGGATTAATATAGGCATTTAAATGTTCTTTATATCTTTCTTTTAATTTTTTCTTTGTTTGACCTATATAAGCTTTATTACAATTTTAAATGGGATTTTAACGGAATTTTAACGGGATTCCGCCTAACACAGCGTCCGTCTAAGACAGGTTTCACTGTATTACTTTTATGGCTTCTTCCTATTCCCTCCATCTTTTTCTATTTTTTTTACTCGCTCATTTATCTGGTCAACTTTCTCATTCAACAATTGTTTTCCTCCTATTACCTCTAAATTAATTTTATTAATGTTATCTTTATTTTCTCTACTTGAATTTCAGTTTCCACCCATCTTCGTTCAAGATTTAAGACCTGGTCTTTATTTTCCTTGATTCTTTTACCTAACTCTTCTTTCATATTCTTATTCTCCTGTAGTAAGTCTTCCCTTATAGTTTTTACAATTAATCTCGTCTCTTCCTGTACTTGTAGTTTCATATTTTCAACTATTTTCTTATTTTCCTCCTTTAGGCTTTCGAATTTCTTGTCCATTTCCAACCTACTTGAAGCAAATCCTCTGTTCATCTCTTCTTTCATATCCTTATTTTCCTTCTTACTCTCTTCAAATTTTCTACTTATATCTTCTTTCATCTTCCTCAGAAAGCTCATCATTCTATCTTCATGTGAGTACCTGTCCCCATTATTTTCTCTCCTACCATCTCTATTTTCTGATTCTTCCCAAATTTCTTCATCTATTTGGGTCTCCACCTCAAAATTTTCTACTGCTCTATCTATGCCTTCCAATTCATTTCCTATTATTACTATACTGTCGCCGTTTTCCATTTCTATCTGTTCACTTTCCTCCCGTTCCATTATATATACATATTTTCCCTTAGCTGCCTCTTCTAAATTCTCTTCCTTTCTTCTTTTATTCAATTTTCTTAACTCTTCCCCTTTTTCAGTCCTTCTTGCTTTTCCCCCCTCAAATTATATGCAGATCTATTCTCCTAGTCAGACATACCTGAAATGTTGCTTACCTCTCACACAAACAAAAATTCAAAATTTCTTTTTTAAAATTAAGTTCAACAATTAAATTTATCTGTACTCAGATTTAATGATTAATATCTTATAACCTCCAAATTATTTATAAATTTACTCAATTTATTGTTATTAATTTTTTAAAAAATTTTATGTGCTTTTTTTCTTTTCTTTTGCTTGAATGCTCAAAATTTTCTTATTTTTTAGAATAAATGGTTTATCTCCCACAATAATCGAGCTCCACGTTCACGTGCCAATTGTAATATTTTTTTATATTAATTTATATTTTTGAATAATTTCTTTATAATTTAAATATATTTCTTTATAATAACAAAATTTAATAATACTAATCTTTAGGAAATAATAAATTGCTGGGCGCCAGTTAGAATTACAAAATAGTTGTAACCATAACAGTAAAATTTAGATTCCTATTACTTTTATTTTTTATTACTTACCATTTATCGTAATAATTAAAACACTTTCTTATAATTCGATTAATTTTTTGTTTAATTTTTTAAAATCTTATTCTAGTTACAATATATATATATATATATATATATTTTTTTTTTAATACACTTTCTCTATTTCCTTATTTAGTTAAATATCACAAGACTCTCAGACTTTCAGGTTATTCGGTGGGTGTTATGACAAATTAAAATTTAGTTTATGCAATTAATGTTGTAATAAATTTTATAAAAGAAACGCCTAGGCCTAAAGTTATTAATTTTGAATTTACATTATAATAGTTTACAATCTTTCTTAAATTTAATTACTTATCTGAAGTTTAATGTTTTTGTCCAAATTTCTAGCCTTTTAAACTTATTTCTATAAACAAATTTTTCACCACTATGTTTTTTTATGCTTCAATTCTTCCTTTAAATAAAGTTTTGGCCAACTAAGTTTTAGCTTCCAGTTCCAATGCAAGCTTCTCTAACAATGAATTTTTCTAACTGAAATTTCTAGAGAAAAAATAAAACTTTGTCAATTGTTGAAACATCTGTTATTTAACCCATTGATTATTTGATCTTCATGCCCTTACCAGGACAGTTAAGTTTTATCCTCTATGCAATAATTTTTAGGTCTTGTACATTTCTATATTTGGAAAACATCAGCTGTTTCATAATAATACTAGCTGCCATCTTGGTTTTAATATTTTATGATTATTTTTTTAGGTTATGGCTCCATTGTTTATATTTTGTTTTTTTCATCCATTTTTAATTTACTTCTTTTATATTCTGATTTATTGTTATTTATTACTTTTGTGTTTTTATGTAAAAACATTACAATATATATATATATATATATATATATATATATATATATATATATATATATATATATATATAGATTTTTTGGACTAGGAGACTGACAGACTTACCTTGGTAAGAGTCCACTCTGTAGTCTTGAAATTGAAACACATAAAAGCACTTAAACAATGATATATTTCAACCACACAGTGGTCTTTGTCAATCGAAGAGAAAACACAAAAAGCTTTGATTGACAAAGACCACTGTGTGGTTGAAATATATCATTGTTTAAGTGCTTTTATGTGTTTCTATTTCAAGACTACAGAGTGGACTCTTACCAAAGTAAGTCTGTCAGTCTCCTAGTCCAAAAAATCTAAATAATCTTTACCAACCAAAACTAACCTAAAAATATATATATATATATATATATATATATATATATATATATATGTCTTGTTCAAATTTTCAATCTTTAATAAAATATTTTTTTTCTGTTAACTCAACTTTAAATACATTTTTTTCAAACTTGTAGTGGTTGATAGTTGATGTTAATACAGTTATGAAATATTAATTAAATTTAATTGATTAATTTTCCTTTCTACTTCGGCACTTAATATTGTGATCCTGTCATCTATATTAATATTCTGACTAATTTATATTAATTTTAATTATTTATGAAAAAGTAACAAAAATAGAGCTTTTCTTTGTTTTCCTAAGTAGGAAATGACTCCATTTGTTTGTTTGTATTGTAGTTATTGTTGTAGTTAAAGGTTGTCCGTATTAAAACTTTTAAAAATTGTGTTTACTATATTTTTTAGAAGTATTTAACATGATAGAAATATATTATTTACTTTTATATCTTCTGAATATGCTTATTGTCTCTGAACAATTTTTAAATTCTTGATATATTTTAGTAAATTAATGAAAATAAAATAACTGATGTCTTGTAATCAACATTTTGTTTAAACTTGAAAATCCTAGCTTACATGTGATGCAAAACATTTAAATAATATTCTTTATTTGCAGTTTAGTTTTCAGGTGTGAATTTCTCATGGATACTTTTCTTCGATTAAACAATAAAAAGGCAGTTTTAATTTTGCATCTGAAAATACACTTTTCTTGACTTGAGACATTCTGAATCACCAGTTATAAGATCTAGTGCTTTACATATTATTAAAAGAGCATTTGGTTTTACCATTTGTTTGAATCCAAAGTTTTTGACAACTGCAAAGACAAAGTCTTTGTTGTCTTTCACTTTGGAGTTTTTTTAATCTTCAATCAGTGTAGGGTTACCAGTCAAGAATAGATGTTCCATTGTGAACATTTTTTTGATAAAATAAGGTGTACCATAAATTTAGCAATTTAAAAAGTGCTCCTTTTTGAATCTATAACAGTCATTTTGAAAAATTTCCCCCATTTCCTAAACATAATGTTCCAACATCAACATTTTTTTGATAAAATAAGGTATACATTAAATTTAGCAATTTAAAAAGAGCTTCCTACTGAGTCTGTAACACTCAGACATTTTGAAGAAGTTCCCCCATTTCCTAAACATTTTTTTATTGGCGAGAAGTCTTGGTAGTGTATGGCATAAACACGGTACTCTTAATTTTATCAACTTATTACTTCTAAAAACATATTTGCTCTTTTACCATAAACAGTTTGGACCATTTTATAAGTATATCTTGTAACTTTTAAATCTAAAACAATTTAAAATTGCTATGTTACTCCAGTGTTTGTTTTCCAATTAGAAACACTTGTAAATATTTTACAACTTGCCTATAGTAGCAGTTAATTATATTTAGCTTAAAAATTGAAACAAGATAAAAACAAAAACGTTCTGTCTCAGTAAGTTTTCACAAATTTACAAAATTTAAAGTTTGGATAGTCATAAACTAATGTTAAAGTGATTAAATATTTATATTTGTTGAGGACGGCCATTTCGAGAGATTTCTAACTACGGTCTGAGCTGACAACAGGACACATCACCCGAAAAAGCCATCCTCAACAAATATAAGTATGTGCTATTATAGGTAATTTGTAAAATACAAGTGTTTTAGTAAAAGCTATTAGCTCACGTGAAGATGGAATCAACAAATATAGAAAATAGTGTTAATGGTTTAAGTCATTAAAAATGATCTACAAAATAAGACTGTTGAAAATAAACTAGAAACTAGTTAAATTAGAAATTATATCTAATACTTATCAAGCCTATTCATTCATAGACAGTAATAACTAGGCATATAATTTTAAATTTCAGTAGATATAAAAGTCGTTATAAAAATTCATTAACAGACTAGTTTTGACAAAACTAAGATGTTTTCCAATAAAATGAAATTCAAAGAAACAACTTCAGCATGGGTCAGACATAATACCATTATAGCCGATGATTGCCAGTTTTTTTGTAACAGTACTGGTGTTACATAAAACAGTAGATAAACAACACCTATCTATAAACCCAATAAAGTGAAATTCAAAGAAACAACTTCAGCATGGGTCAGACATAATACCATTATAGTCGATGATTGCCAGTTTTTTTGTAACAGTACTGGTGTTACATAAAACAGTAGATAAACAACACCTATCTATAAACCCAATAAAGTGAAATTCAAAGAAACAACTTCAGCATGGGTCAGACATAATACCATTATAGTCGATGATTGCCAGTTTTTTTGTAACAGTACTGGTGTTACATAAAACAGTAGATAAACAACACCTATCTATAAACCCAATAAAGTGAAATTCAAAGAAACAACTTCAGCATGGGTCAGACATAATACCATTATAGTCGATGATTGCCAGTTTTTTTGTAACAGTACTGGTGTTACATAAAACAGTAGATAAACAACACCTATCTATAAACCCAATAAAGTGAAATTCAAAGAAACAACTTCAGCATGGGTCAGACATAATACCATTATAGTCGATGATTGCCAGTTTTTTTGTAACAGTACTGATGTTACATAAAACAGTAGATAAACAACACCTATCTATAAACCCAATAAAGTGAAATTCAAAGAAACAACTTCAGCATGGGTCAGACATAATACCATTATAGCCGATGGTTGCCAGTTTTTTTGTAACAGTACTGGTGTTACATAAAACAGTAGACAAATAACACCTATCTATTAACCCAATAAAGTGAAATTCAAAGAAACAACTTCAGCATGGGTCAGACATAATGCCATTATAGTCAATGGTTGCCAGTTTTTTTGTAACAGTACTGGTGTTACATAAAACAGTAGATAAACAACACCTATCTATAAACCCAATAAAGATCAGTTATACTGATGGTAAACAATCCTGCTTATTTTTACCCATAATTACCCCTTTTCCCCAATAACAGAGGTTCATTCCTTATTCCTTTCCACCTATTCCTTATTTCTACCTTTTCCATTCTCCCATCCATATCCCCTTTGTATATACGAGGTCTGTTCAAAAAATACGCAGACTGAGGTCATAAAAAAAAATGTACTTTATTTGGAAGTTACACGTTTAGGTCTCCTTCAAAGTACTCCCTAAAGCACACACTTATCCTAACGATGTTTCCACTTGTTAAAACAGTCCTGGTACGCTTCTTTTGTGATGGCGTTCAGCTCCTTCGTCGCATTTGCCTTAATCTCCGAAATCGTTTCAAATCTTTTTCCTTTGAGGGTTTTTTTGAGTTTTGGGAATAAGAAAAAGGAGCAAGGTCAGGTGAGTGGGGGGGGGGGGAGGAAAGAACAGTGATCGAGTATTTGGCCAAAAACTCAGGAGTTCTGAGTGAGCTGGAGCATTGTCGTGATGGAAAAACCAGTTATCACTTCTCCACAGTTATGGCTTTTTGCGTGGGACGGTGTCCCTCAGACATTTCAGTACTTTAATGTAGGTAATCTGGTTGACTGTAGAGCCTTCAGGGAGGTACTCATAGTGAACAACACCCTTAGCATCAAAAACAACTGTCAGCATCACCTTGACATTCGACTGAACTTGGCGAGCTTTTTTGGGTCTTGGGGACTAACCTAACCTAACCTTGACGACTCACTCATTGGGATGTTTGAACCTTCGTTTCAATGTCATAACCATACACCCATGATTCATCACCGGTTATAATTCTTGACAAAAAGTTTTCATCTTCATTTGAACGATTAAGCAGTTCCCGACAAACCCGTACGCGATTGGCTTTTTGGTCGTCGGTCATCAGGCGTGGCACAAATTTTACAGCGATGCGGTGCATCTTCAATTTTTCAGTCAAAATCTCATAAAAAGATCCAACTGATATCCCACATTCTTTGGAAAGCTCCCTAATGGTCAGACGTCGACTTTTGCGCACCAGGGTGTTGATTTTGTCAATGTGTGGGTTGTCAGTTGACGTTGAAGGATGTCCAGGACGCTCATTGTCATCAATTGACTGTCGGTCACCCTTGAAACGTTCATGCCACTTGAAACATGCATTACGGAATGTTAAGTATGGCAAATGCAGATTTCCCTAGTTTTACACAAAATTTCACAGCAATTCGTTGCTCCTTCCATTTTAAAATCCGACAAACGAAAAAAACACTCTTTACTAAACTGCATGTAACTCATCAACAAGTGAAGATATCTGCGACTGAAATACCGTGTTTTAATCAGCTGATTTATACGAACCTAGCGACACCAAGCGGATTCTCCTGAAACTAACTTGAGCCGCGTAATTCAAACAGTCCGCGTATTTTTTGAACAGACCTCGTAATTCTGTATGATAAATGGACACCTACCTATGGCGCCAATAAGGAGCAGGTCTAAGTTAGGTAAGGGACCCTGCTCACTCGATGTCATATTTTCCTTCCATAGCAAGTAACATGAGACAGTACCTGTCTGAATTATACCCTTCTTTTGCACAAGGGATGTAATGAGTAAACATCTGTCCTGTACATGGCCTATAGTCTTTATTACTTCAACTAAGCATCTATTTCTGAAAAAGAAAATTTTCCTTAGTCCTATCTGAATTCCACACTTTTCTATAAGGTGTGGGTAGACAACTATTTTTGCCCCAAAATGAGGTTCTAGTTTGGGTAAGCAACTCTGCCCATTCAGTGTCAATTTTGTTTTGTTCTCGCTACCATAGGATTATTAAATTACTTTCCTAGGTCTATCTGGCTTCTAGTTTCTTTTTCTACAAGGGGCTATGTGGGTAGACCCCTACCTATTGTACCAGTAGGATGGCGTCTACGTCAAGTACTCCTTCCCTATACATCATATAAGTCAATTTCATGCCCCTACTCTAATCCTATTTTCAGTTCAGAAATCGATATTATTCATCATAGGCGATATTGACCGATCTGATCAACGTAAAAACAAAAAAGTCTATTGATATGACTAGGAGAAACTGACATATCAATAATCCTGCCTCCAGTTTTAGTTCTTTATATTAAAATGTTTTTATACTTATATCATTTTACCGTAATTAACTAATCTAAGTACATAGGTAACTTTGAAAGTATAAAAATTATAATTTCTCTCAATAAAGTTATTTATTTTGTCTAAACTCATTAAATAATTTATGTATAGTATTTTGATAGAATATAATATTCACACTTTTATAATATGGGTTAATATTATTTGTAATTGTTTAAACTTATGTTATTTACATATTTATATTTTTTAATATGTTGCTGCAGGAGATTAAAGAAAGAGCCCGGCTCGGATGCAATTCTGCCAATCCCTAACTTGCTACTTAGAATGATGGATATTCTACTTATGAGGAAAGCTCTATTTGAACATCTAAACAAAAGGGGTATTCAGGTATTAATTCTAAAAATTTTTTCTCAAGAGTTTGTTATAAATTCACCTTATGCCAAAATATTTTTAAAAATTCACTAAAAAAATGATATTTTGCTTAGGTTTTCTTTATAAAAACACAAACCAAATTTGAAGATTGATTGTTTGTGAATGATTGCTATATAATTGTAGAGTCAAGTTGAATATTCTTTCTCATAAGAAAAGAGATGTTGAAGTACAAATGTTTTCCAAATTTACGTTTGGTTTTTTTTAAAGTAATTGATTTTAGAAATCCAAGTTTTTGTAAACTAAAATTGATACTGGATTATAGTAACTACATAATGGGTACAATTTCAATCTTCTTTATATTTTGAGTTTGTCTTTAAATCTATGAAATATAATTAAAGTTCTTCATTGCCAAAGGAGACACATTCCAGATATTTTAATTTTTTACAAAGTTAATAATGTTTGTTAACTAAAAAATTCTATTCATACATCCAAGTAATATTCAAAATCATTGGGAATAAACAGATAAACATTATGATGTGTAAGAATTCAAACAACTTTTTAAAAACGTTTTAGATGGTTTATTTATGTTTATTTACAAATGTTTTTCTTGTGTGTTTCATTTCCCCTAATTTTTTCAAGTAAAATGCGTGGTTTGTTTTAAAGAAATTATTTTGTTCTAATTATATAAATATTATTTATTTTAAATACAATATTTAGATCAATTAATATAAAGTGTGGCTAAAAAATCAGACTGATGGTGAAAATATTTTATTTTTAAATATTTACAATTTAATGTTATCTCCTTCAATGTACTCTCCTCCTAAGCCTCTACACTGCTTCATTACAATATCTGTAGCAGTGCTGCAAATCATTTTATGTAAGCTCGTTCAAGACTTCTTCCGCTTTTTCTTTTACTGCTTCAACAGTATGAAATCTCGTTCTTTTCAAAGGTGACAACTTTAGGAAACAAAAAAAAAGTAACAGGGGGTAAGTTTGTTACGTAGGGTGACTTTATATGATGGGAACTTGGTGTTTAACTAGAAAAATCTTCAATTACAAAACATGATGTGCTGGGTCAATTTCTTGGTGGAGGATCCAAAACTTGTTTTACCACTAGTCATTTCTTATCTCCCTACACACTCTATTAGAAGGTATAAGTAAAGAAGATTCGTGACTGGGTGGAACGAACGCTGTTCTGAAATAGTCATATAGGATGAGAATGTAGTCATTCAAATACCCAATCAATACACACAATTTCTTTAATATAAAAAAGTCATCATCTGAATTTCAATTTCACTATTTGTGTTTTTTTTATGTGGAGAACCAAGGGGTTTCCAATTAACGTTTTATTTCAGAATTGAAGAACATTATGATTTTTTGCTAGTAATAATATTTTCTAAGAAGGTTGAATCACTATCGATGTTTTGTAGGATGTCATAACAAATCATTCTTTGACATTCCAGTGTCTATATTGTCACTCTCATCTTCACAGTCATCTTTAAATTGTTTAAAACACTCATACACTTGTTTTTGTGATAAACCATCATCAGTGTACAGTTATTATAACATTACAAATGTTTCCCTTCCAGATTGTACTTGTTTTTTTCCAGGCTGTCAAAAAATTTGATTTTCACATGGTGCTCTCCCTATACACATGTTTTCCAGCAAAGACAGTATGTTAATAGCTTATACCTGGCATTATGGGCAGAACGAATGTGGAAGTCAGACATAACTCAAGCAGTGGAGGAGAAGTTATGTTAATGGCTGTGCCAATATTAATGTGGTTTATTTCTAGCTAAACCTCATATTCAATCACCTTTTTAAATCGCCTGCTGTAACTGAAACATTTTGCTGGTAGAAACTCATGGCCTAACATGGCATGCTATATTATGAATAATCTAAAACTTAATTTACTTGAAATTCATATAAACTAATCATTTGAAATAATTGAGTTTTAGTAAGTTATCAAAAAAATATTCCTGCAAATTTAGTTGGTGATACTTTTCTTATAAACTTATTTTCATTGTTTGTAATAAATATTTATTTCTTAATTCTTAGACATACATATGGGTGTTAAATTATGAAGATGAGTACAAAAGAGCATTTGAACTAGGTGCCACAGGCATCATGACAGACTATCCTTCCAAGCTGAGGAACTTCTTACAAGATCATCCAGAATATGCATCTTGCAAAAACTGAACATTCCAAGCACAATAGCCTAGCACTATTCTAATGTTTTTATTTATTTTTTTAAAAAAACTCTTGATTGTTACTGTATTTAATATTTATTGTCTTAGTATTTCCTTAGGTTAAGTCATACTATTCTAGATTTAGGTCAAGTTACAGTGTCAATATACTGTAACTCTTATTCAAAGCCAGTTTTTTGATAAAATCATAGTATTGTCATTCCTCCACACATCACAGAATCAAAATTCTTTATTTATTTAAAAATTTTATGTAAATAAGTTGTGGTTATTTTTGTAGTTTTTATAACTTATTGTTTCAACTGTTAAATGTTAGAGTAGAACTTGAATACTCATAATATATTCCAACTCCTATTTCATGAAAAAATTACTAAGTACAACTAAATAAATTGTTGAATGTCACACTGTATGTGTACAGTTTAAAATATATTTGTAATGTTAGAGTCAAAGGCTTTACAGGAAAAACTTATCTATAATTCGAGAATAACTTTATAAAGCATGCTTGTTTATATTACAAACAAATGGTCTTTGATGTCTATAATTTTATTTTACACAATCCATAGTTTTGTGTACACAATACAACTTTTTTTTATAAAGAGATAAAACCGTTAGCAAGGAAAATAAATTTAGAGCAATTATTTTTTTCACATTTTTACAATACAGTCACAAGAAAAAGTTAAAACTGAAATGATAACAACTATACTGAACTGATCATTATAAGTTCAGCTAGCTAATTCCTTTACCATTTGTAACATATCAAAACCCGTTCAGTCTTATGGCTGGACTGTCTTGATTCAACACCTTGTAAATTTTAAAATAATAATAATAAATCTGATAAACAGTTATTGGGTCACATGGTTAAATCATCTAACGTATTACACTACTCACACAGAGTAACAGAGAAAACTTGTCATAAAGGAATTAAAAATAGTACTTTGCTCATTGAAATTAAAAATAATTCCATATCTTTGTCCATAATGAAGAAAACACAGATGAACTAGAAATGAACACTTCTTTTCAATTCAGTATGATTATTTACCATTTTGCTCTCAAAATACTTTATAACTATTAAATAATGTGCTGAGGTAGGTAGTATTCTTGACCACCTTTATGATATTAGTATCATTTTTGTGGCAAGTATTTAAGCTATGTTCAGCAAAACTTTGTAAAAAAAGTCACCAGATACTACAAGACCTAAATGCTCGTCTAATCTAGTTATGTTCTCCTTTTTGTCTGGCTGATTTACAATTTGTGACAATTTCTAACATTTTTGTATTATAGATACCCGACTTTAACGTCAAAACTTTATTCTTATGAAACTATAAATAAAATTAACTAAAAATTCTAACTACACTTGTCATAAAAAAAAAACAATTTTGTAGTAAAAATGCAGTATCCTTGTAGAGCAAGTGAAAATTTATTGATTTGAGAATGGCCTAAATGTAATTTATGTTTCTGTAACACCAATATAGAAAAGTAATAGGGAGCACATTATAGCTGTATAGGATAATTAATGCAAAAAACTTGTACTTACAATTAGTTTATATAGGTGAAAATGTATTGATTTGAGAATGGTCTAAATGTAATTTATGTTCATGTAGCACCAACATAGAAATGTAATGCATGCCAATGAAACACATTATAGCTGTATAGGATATTCTATGCAAAAACTTGTACTTACAATTAATTTATATATATTTGGTGGACTTTGTAGAAAATTGGAGTTGGTTGTAGTTATTCAAGTTCTGCTCTACAAATACTGTTCATGGATAAATAAACAGTGTTCATTAATACATTCTTGATAATGTGTAGTCGGCTATTGTGATCAAAAAATTGAAATCAATGATAAACATTATCAGGCTTCCAAGATAAATTAATCGTGAATACTCAGGCAAAAGTATACTGAATACTTTAAATTAGATAAAGTAAAATAGCCATGATTTTAAAAATTAGTATTTCAAACATTTATTTTGTAGTAACTTAACATTGGTGAAATATTGTAGTTAATGTAGAACTAAGACTGTCAAAGATGTGAGACATTGAATTATTATATTTGTTTTGTTGTGACTATTCTTAGAAAGAATACAAAAGTAAAACATGTTATCTACCAATAAAATATGAAATACAATTAGAAAACATAAAAATGAGATCTGATCTACAATTTTATAAATTTTATATTGACTTAGCTTAATGGGGGCAAGTATTAGTTGTCTTTAATTATTGAGTAAATAACAATAGTATTTATTAGTATATTATTTACTTAATCATGATGAAAATTTTTAAAAGACTTTTATTAAAAAGTTCAAGTTACTGTCATTTGAATTGTTATGTATAATTTTCCAGATTTAGTTATTGATTAGAATGTTTATTGTTTAATAACTAAAAATGCTTTGCCTTGTAAGATAGTTATAATTTTATGTGTTTTAGCACTTTATTGCCTGGACAAAAAAGATGTTAATTTAAAACTATAGAAGAATGTGTAAAAAAGAGAAATGAGCATAGAATAAATCTGGTTGTTCTGTGTACATGTTGTAGATATTATGTTCTGTCATGTCAGACAGTTTGCAACTGTTAGAAGATATCATAGAAAATAAGAGTTTTTTAAAATTTTAGTGTTTTATTTGTAAAAGTTCTATTTTAATGGATTAAAAATATGTTGAAGTTTATTAATTTTTGTATGTTTGTCATGTCAGGTGATTAAAAACAATTATTCTTAGGGTTGAAAGGAGATTCAGCATTTTTGGAATAATTACGTGGAAAAAACAAAACAAGTTCATTCTTAAAAACGTATTTATTTATTTTCAGTTTAAATAATTTGAGAAAAATATTTTATGCTCTATGTATTTCACAAATTCAACTAATATTGTATTCAAAATACAAAAAAGTTAAATTTATTTTACAAGTTATTAAATGTCACAGTAATAACTAATTTAATTTCTTAGTTGAAAAAAAATTGAATTATAGCTTTTCAAAGGGAGTTTGTTTAAACGCAAACACATTGTGAAATGAAACTATACAGGCCTAAATTAATTTATCTTTTTATAAAATAATTCTTTTGATGTTTTAATAGTGTACAAAGTGTTTCTTAAACAATGTGTATATGCATTTTTAGTTTTAATCTAATGCATATATTTCTTCTTTCTTTAAAAGACTATCATTTTCTTTTATTTGATGCATTTTGTGGAGGTTACATATTTTCAACTTTTATCTATAAAAGCAGAATGTAAAGCTAAAGAACTTCAGAAGATCTTCACAAAGCACAAGTGGAATAAAATTATGATGAATCATAGCCTGAATTAAGGTAGGAACCAAAAGCTCTTGAAAGATGAAATGGTAAATATTTTAAAATCACGATAGAAGAAAACTAATGCAAGATTCTGTTTTGTTGTTGCACTTAACAGTACTTTCAAAATTTATTTTAATTTAGAAATGCACATACACACCTCTTGTAAGGAAATGCACACTGTTTGCTACAGAGGGATGCCATTGATAGGAAAAACAAGATTACTGTGCCAAGCTTATTTATGAATAAAAAGTTTTTGTATATAGTTCGATAAAGTGCCAGATAAAAGTTATCAAAAAAAAATTATGAACTTTTCACATTTTACTACAATTTATTTAGAGTTTTGTTTTGCTTGGTGGTAAACCTAAGATGCTGTTTGCACTCACATAGATCAAACCAAATAATCTCTATGCTGTTAGAGTGATTTTATTAATCACTTAGAACAAATATTCTCTTTTCTGAAACAATTTTGTCTTTAAAATGGAATATTTATTATTTTAAAAGTCTTAAAAAAATCTTTCCAGACTCAGAATTAATATAAAAATTTTGTTAAAAAAATTACAGTTATAAAATACTTTTGGAGTTTTAACCCAACTTTTGTGAAATCCTTAATGTTTGAGTGTCTGTTTTAGCCAACAAGTGTTGTACATTAAGTTTTAAATAAGCAAAAGAGATGTTTAAAATTTGTATGACATATGTAAACATTTTCAGATATTTCTCTACACTTATTATAATTGTTTGAAATCTTGTTTTTTTTACATCATTTCTTATACTGGTGATTAAAAATATTTTTTTAAATTAGATTATTAGTTATATTTAATTTTAAGAGAAATTCTGATTGTGTTGTGAACCAAATATTGCATGACTGTCAACATTGGTGCGGAAATAGAGGGGATAGGTTGAATTGTGAGTAAGCGAGTGATTTTTCTTAGTTCTAAGAACTGGCGTGAGTCACAGCTTGCCTGAACAAGCACTGAAGACTTAGGAAAAAAGATATTTAAGAAAATAGGCTGTCATACACTAGCACAAAAAAGAAACTAAAATGAGGCACATGGTCAATTGCAACACGTTTAACATGGTTTATCTCCTCCTATTGTGTAAAAAATTGTTTATAATTCATATATATATATATATATATATATATATATATATATATATATCCATTGTTTTTCCGTTGCACTTCTAGACTATTTATAGCCGAGATTAGCTGACATTTGTTTACAATATTATGATACACTATAGGTTTTCGGGCGTCCAAGCATTTTGTCATTGTCTCTTATATACAGTAGTCTGCTCGCCCCTTTTATTTCGCTGGTCTGCGTCGGGATGCTTCCCTTTCAATGTAAAAATTAGTACGTACATATCTATTCCCTTCATCTTAACTTCTATAAAGCCTTATATTTATTTACGATTTACGTCGTAATTCACCGTTTGGAAATTTAAACACATTAATCTGATTGGAATAAAAATTGGATATTTGTAAAACAATGACAAACCCTGGATAATCCGCAAACCGGTTAATCCGCCCACGGATAATCGGGAGTTTACTGTATTTATGCGAGTTAACTTTCAAAGATTGATTGTATCTCCATTATCGAGAGCATCACTGACCGGGGGCTGTAGTAGAATCTACTACAGTGATAAGTGAATACAAGAAAACGGTGTTGCAATGTTAAAATATATATAGTGATTTGACAATGGTTAAGTGATCGAAAGTTGCCTCATCACATAAGGTAATTATTGCACTTAGTGGTGGAAAAAAAAAATTGTTTAAAATTAATAATAATAACTTCATAAAGTCAGTGCAACGGAAAAATAATGGACAACGTGATATATATATCACGTCCATTATTTTTCCATTGCACTGACTTTATGAAGTTATTATTATTAATTGTAAACAATTTTTTTCCCACTACTAAGTGCAATAATTCACTTGACCATTGTCGAATCACTAAATTAATTTTCTCTATTTTTCTCAGAAAAATTGGTGCCTCTTTCACATTAGGTAAAATCATTGCACTTAATGGTGGATAAAATTACTTACAATAGTAATATATTAACTTCATAAAGTCAGTGCAACGGAAAAACAATGGATAACGTAAAATATCAAGAATATATATATATATATATATATATATATATATATATATATACACATACATACACACACACACATGACTGCTGTTAATGAGGTATTGAAATGTGTATTGTTATTTAAAAAAATGTGACATCAACTATTTACAAGAACATTGATAAAATAACTCAAGAACTGAGATACATATTTCTACACAATAGCAACTGCTTTATGACTAACAAAGTAAAATAATAATTTGTTTATGGCAACATTTTAATCATTAGTGGGAAAGACCTAGTAAGAAAAGTCTTCCTTTGTTGAAAGAATTCATTATGAAAAGAATTTTTTAACATGCAGCAATCTTGTGTATTTTATTGCGCTGAAACGAATCATTGGGTTTTCCTTGATACTAATTGAAACATTGGCATGATAATAAAGAGAATAAGATTTTAATAGTCTTGATTCTCATTAAAAGCAATCAAAATTTTAGTAGTATACAAAAATGCTAAAAGCATATATTGATAAGGCATACTTTAAATTATATTAGAAAATTCTCAAAATAATTTTGAATACAAGACTGTGATTTATTATATATGACTAGTATTCCATAATGCAGCTTTGGTTGCAAACTATTAAGTAGAAGATGAAATCTGTGGTCCAAAGCTCAAGGTCTTCAAATTATAGTTTATGTTTATGTTTTTATGATAAAGTTGAATTATTTTAATTGATGTATACAACTTGACAATATTTCAAATTCACATAATACATTTGTTTGACTTTTCACACAGAAATTGTACTCATGAATAATGTTAATGTCTATTTAGTGCAACTATTTCTCTTGAATTTTGTAGTCAATTACGTTAAATGAAACTTAATAACTTTACAATTCATTGTCACACCTTCGTCTAACAACTCTAAAGTAGAAAATGTTATCTGTAGTTCAAACATCTTTGTTGAATCACTTATGTGTTCCATTATCGATTATAAGTTTTATCACAATGAAGTTCTCTTATGTATTTTGATTTTGTGCCACGATTTTTTTATCACATGTAGTGATATTACTTTACAGAAACTGTTGTTATACCAGAGGTACTTCAGTGACTGCATTTAATTGATTTATATGCTCATTGGCAGGTTTCTGATCTGCAGAGACTGAAGACATTGTTAATTTTATTATATGAAACTTTTTTTTTCAATAGAATATCTCTTTATTTTGTATATTTGTTTTTATTTATGTATAGCGTTTTTATATATTGTAAAACCTAGCTAGCTTAAACCTAAATAATTTCAATTTTTCTTGGACTCTTTTGTAACGTTCTATGTTAATTTCATTCCTACAATTCAAAAATTTTAAAGTGAATCCCTTGATGAACTGAAGTTTTCACTCTTTGCACGTTATATTACTCTTTTATCCACAAGCTAAAACTTCAAGTCCCACAAGCTAAACTTGAAGTGTGAAGTATAACTTGAAGACCTCTAGAAGTTAAAGTTCTACTTGATTAACTTCTAAAAGTTAAAGTTAAAAATAAGTACATCTCACTAAACAGTAAGAAAGTATTGAAAGTAACTTATGTAAGTCAATATATGATTCGCAACAAAAACTTACAGTAATATGTAATTACAAAAAGTTTGTATGTATTTTACAACATACCTACACTTAGAAGGACTTTGAGTTATACTAATGCTTAGTATAGTTAAGTGCCAAAATTGGATACAGTAAAAGTGGTTATAAGTTGAAGTCAACGATTTTTACTCAAAGTAACCCTAACCTCATTCAGTTGAAATATTTGATAACTCGAATTTTTCATGAATACAATCAGGGCTGAGGTCGCATTGTATATAAAATAACCAATTTTGCTAGAAAATACACACTTGCATTGAATTTATTCTTTTCTTTGTAATAGTAACACCCTCTAAATCAGCAATGCAGACCATAATGGCATTTTAAACAATAAAAATGAAATACTAAATTACCACAAACTATCAATACTCCTACACTCTAAAAAAAAAAAAAAAATTAAAGAAAAACAATAGTAGTCTTACAATCCAAGTATTCTTTTATTTTTCCTAATTTCATGTACTCTACTGAGTCCCAGATTATATCTTTTTGATAGCTAACACTGACTAGGTTTAAAAAATTGGGTTTGTGTGAAACATTCTTGCAAAAATTATGACAAAGATTAAGTTAACAAAAACATAAAAGTTGACTAGTAGTAAATATATTATTAAAGTAATAAATTTAGTTTATTTTTATGTATTAAATTTATACATATAAAAAATTTGTAACTATAAATAGACAGTATCACTTGTAATAATTTAAGGATTTGAAGGCCAGGATAAGACAAATAATTCAAACACTATTAATAGCATTCTGTTACAATTAATTTTTACAATTTGATCACTCAAAGGAAATACTTGAGATCATTTTCCAGAATAAATTTTTAACATAATTAAACCAAAGTTGTTCATCCAAATACTTTTTGTCAAAATTATGTATGTATAAATTATATGTATACAGTGAGTCTCGATAATTTTAAATAGATGGGACTAAGACTTCTGAAAACTTGGATTACACGGGAGTATGTTCCTGTGCATTAGCAAAAATAGGAGAACTTTATATGAACATTTCTTGGAAACCCAACTCATTTCCTTTGCATGCCGTATTGTTATAAACATTTCTTGAAAGCGGGATTCATTTCCTTTGCATACTCTATATTGATAATAACATTTCTTAGAAGTACAACTCATTTCCTTAGCATACCAAACTGATATAAACATATCTTGAAAGCCCGACTCATTTTCTTTGCATACCATATTGATATTAACATTTCTTGAAAGCTCGACTCATTTCCTTAGCATATCGAACTGATATAAACATTTCTTGGAAGCCAGGCTCATTTCCTTTGCATACTGTATTGATATAAATATTTCTTGGAAGCCTGACTCATCATTCTTTTTCAAATACATAAAATAGACTTAAATAGAAATAAGCTCGAATTATATAGAAGCTCAAGATATCGGGACTCGGATTTTCTTGACTCTACTATACACATATATATATATAAATGTGTGTGTGTGTGTGTTTACTTTTTGACAAAAGAAATGTTCCAGGATTGATTATCCACAGTAGTGTTATTAATCAGTCTTAGCAGTGTAACTTCAGCAACTAATCACTAACTTTGGACATATACTTTTTTCAACACAAAAGGTGTAACTAATGATCTTGCAACTGGCTGTAAATAATACACACTTAACTTTTGTTTGGAAAACTTCCCAGTGAAAATTATTTCAATAATAAAGCTATTTATTTTTACAATTGTGCTGTGATATATTATTCAAAATGTATTTTGAATTACTATTCTAAGTACAAAAAAAATAGTGTTGGTTATTTGTATGTTTTAAATTAGATTTAATGTGCTGCTGCCAGAAAACTTATCTTTGTTATTTTTGAATTTCTTCCAACTTTTGTGACACTCCTACTGTTAGCTTTTTGCTACTATTCTTCCTTCACAGTACAACTAGAGCAACTATTTGTATGTAGGTATAGTTATATAGTTGTAGTTTATCCTTTTGAAATTAATGTAAATTGAATTTAGACATTATAATAGATTAAGTAAATAACACTTATCTTTTCTAATAATCTTTCTTTTAAAATTCTTTTTATTAAGAAATACAGTATAACTGTAAAGTGTGTTTACTAAAATATATTTATAAAATCTTGATGTGTTTTAAATATAAATAAAAAAGCAGGTGTTTAGGTATACACAAATAATTGTAAGTTTTATAGATAATTATCAGTTTTGATTAATTAAGTTTTTAACCTTTAAGAATTTTGGATTAGCAGTTTGAACAATTTTAAGCAAAAATTTCCTTTAAAAAATTAACGGCTATCGAACATTTCTGAATTTATTATACACATTTTTTCTTGTAATACAAAAAGTGTATGGAAAAACTCAATGCTGCCATCTTAAAATAACTATGTTTATATTCCAGTATTTTTCAATCCTTCAAAACCACTCTGAAATTTTATGATAAATTTTGCAAACTCATATAGAAAATTTTCTTTTTTTTGAGTCATTCAAATTAAAATTTATTCCCTTAAATTTTACTACTAGTGTTAAGAATTAAAAAGGTTATTATTTTAGAAAAAAGGTGAAAAAGTTTTATTTTCGAACATAGAATCAGTAGCAATTTAGACATGCTAATGGCATCTGGTTGCCCTGTGACTCATAATAATGTCATTGAATTTTTAAAAAATGTTTTTTCAGTTACCTTACAAACAGTTTGAGTTCAATTAGTGCAAATTATTTATATACCATAGCATTTCAACCATTCATACCATGTGTGAAAGACATACATCATTAAGTTCCTACTACCAGTTTAAAATTTTTCATAACACATATGTTTGACCCTGGCCTAAAACTATTTCATATCTTCTTAACCTATGGGTAGGGTCAGGCAATAATTGGGATTCCATTGTCCCGTTTATTTATGTTAGACGAAAATCAGTAATTTCGATGAAAAAAAAGCTAGATATACATCCCTGATAACACGTGTAGTTACAGGTACTAAAATTCAAGCTATAATTTCAACAGATTACTTTCGTAAGCTACTTTTAAATTAATACACATTCTGATAGCAATATCTGTTGAGCTATTTACATTAAAGCATAGGTATGGCTGGGACAAATGATATAACAACCTGTTATTGGTTTATTATTCTCTTTGATTATATGCCTCTTTGCTTTTACAATAGTCTCGATAATCCAAGGTAGACGGGTCTGAAACCTGCTCCGATTATACGAAAATATGTTCCTGTGCATTAGAAAAAACCGGAGTTCTAATGAGCCCTTAGATTATAGTACGATTAAGTACATTATAGAACTTTAATGGTTACAGTTCTTACATAAACTAATGTTGCTTTGGAATACATTGTTCTCCACAATTGCTATAGCTTTTGGAAAAAGTTGTTATCTGTCTTCTGCGTTTTATGGGATTGAAACCTCCTCACATTACATGGAAATTTGTTCCTGTGTATTAGAAAAAACTGGAGTTCTAATAAGCCCTTAGATTATAGTATGATTGAGTACAATTATAGAACTTTAATGACTACAGTACTTTCATGAACTAATGTTGCTTTGTAATACATTGTTCACCACGGTTGCTATAGCTTTTGGAAAAAGTTGTTATGTGTCTTCTGCGTTGCTTATCAGATAGTTTTTGTGCTACGATGTTGCATAGACGTCTTACAGAAGCACATCTGTTGGCGTGGTCTCAGTTGTTCAATACAGCACAGTGCAGTTTCCAAGGTCATCGTTCCTTCACCTTGACCAATTTTCCCTTCTTGTATTGTCTCGGTCGAACCTTCATCTTTATTTTTGTCAACACTTCAGTATTTTTTGTGTGTCATTTCAATAATCGTTACATCTGTTATCTCAAATTGTTCAC
This sequence comes from Prosapia bicincta, assembly GCA_036971475.1. Classification (NCBI taxonomy): domain Eukaryota; kingdom Metazoa; phylum Arthropoda; class Insecta; order Hemiptera; family Cercopidae; genus Prosapia; species Prosapia bicincta. Next base: position 162,611,161 of record JBAIZL010000001.1, read on the forward strand.
ATTGGAATTTCAATAACTTGGAAGTTTCTTGATAAGAAATGTCAAATCTGTTTCTTCTTGTTTCATCAACAGTTTCATTATGACTCAGGATTTCTTCCACGAATTACTTGAGGTTTCTTCTTTTATATTGTTCCATGATTTGGCTATTTAGTACAGAACTCCCATAACTGTATTTTGTTTAGAAATCCTACAATGGTTTCTCCCCCTTCAGTCGCTTCCAAGAGAGATTGTAAAAGGTAACGTGTGTATTTTTTTTCATACATTCTATAACACACTGATCCATCGGCTGGATTAGACTCGTAATATTTTCAGGGGGATATAATGCACGGATATCATCAGAACACAGTTGATCTTCATCGGAATGCGATTGTGCTTTGTCTAACAGTAAAATAGCCTTCCAAGGCAAATTATTTGCTTTTAAAAACTTTTCAGTTTTAGGCACAAGCTCAATAAAAAAACTACTCCTTGAATAGTTCTCTATCCATCCAATCAGCAATTTAGTTCTTATATAAAACCGCAGAGGGAGATGTGAAAATGTTTTTAAACACTGACGACTCAGCTGAATAACCCCCTTAAATTCATCTCGAATTTAACGGAAGCTTGGAATTTCGAAACTCTACTGTAAATTATTAAAAAATCTAAAACAATGATTGGATGAATTATCAAAAATATCTTCACTATCAATTCTTAACATTTATAGTATTAATTATGAACTATGTTGACTTCAGAACATATGTAGTATAAAGGATGTTTAAAAACTGAACTTTTCAGATTTATGCTTTATCTGACGCCTTTTCCCAGAATATGATTTTGGTTGTATTTTTAGTAATCTTTTGATTAAAGAGTAATATGGTTTGCTATGTGTTAATAAACTGTATTATTTCATAAAGTTTATTTTAAATAACAGTTATTTTATGCCAGCTAATGTTAACCTAAGAAAAATTTCTGTTTGCTATTAAGCATGCTCTAGTTTGTCTTCATGTTCAAACTGCTTGAATATTTGTGTAATGTTTCTCTCTTCGTAGATGTTTTGTACCTAGAACGTAGTACATGTACGCTTAATATGCCAAAGTAATTTTATTAAATTGTTGCAAAGTAGAAGTAGTTATTCACATGTGTTTAAGCATTTTGTGTCATATTTAACTATAAATGTTGTAAGTAGCTTATAACAATAACCAAAACAAATGAAAATGACAGTTTAATCCTTTAAGAATTGCATTATATCCTGTTTGACTTTTCATAGAGCTACATGGTGCGGTAGATAAGTAATGAGACTCAATCTAGAAAAACAAATTTATTGATCCGATTTGTACAAAACGTTAATATTCTTCGAAGTAGTCACCTTGGGCATCGAAACAGCACGTTGGATGTCCGGAATATCGTCAAAACGATGACCCTTCAGGCATCTTTTTACCTTCGGGAATAGGAAGAAATCAGGAGGACTAATGTCAGGGCTGTACGGTGGCTGTGGCAGCACTTCAACTCCAATTCGGGTCAAATAGGAGGTCACGAGGAATGCCGTGTGTGCCGAAGCGTTGTCGTGGTGGAGACGCCAGCGTTGAGCAATGTCCTGTCGCTTCCGTTTGACGGCTTTATGCAATCGCTGAAGGACTTCTTTGTACAATTTGGCATTAACAGTTTTTCCCTGAGGGAGAAACTCTTTGTGAATTAACCCCCGCTTGTCGAAAAATACAATGAGCATTGTCTTGACACGGAACTTTGACATTCTTAATTTCTTCGGCCGCGGGGATGCCGATGTGTGCCACTTTGAGCTCTGGGCTTTTGTCTCCGGGTCGTACTGGAATGTCCACGATTCGTCACCTGTTACTACGTTGTCTAAAAAGTCTGGATTACTTTCCAATTCATTCAATATCTCACAGCAAACGTTCACTCGCCGTTGCTTCTGTTCGGTGGTGAGCACTCGGGGAACAAATTTTGCGCAAACTTTCCTCATCATCAAATCTTGTGTAACAATTTGGTGAACCGTAAATTTATTCACGGAGACCTCATCGGCGATCATTTTGAGACTTCGGTCGGAGTTCAGGACTTCTTTAACTTTGGCCACCGTTTCATCCATACAACTCGTTGAAGGGCGTCCAGATCGTTCCAGGTCTTCAACGGATTCCCTACCATTTTAAAATTCATTAAACCGCCAGAACACTTGAGCTCTTGATAGGGCATCCTCTTTGTATGCCTCCGTAATCATAGCAAAAGTTTCCGAAGCAGTTTTGCCCAAGCGAAAGCAAAATTTGATTGCACACCGCTGTTCTATCGAGCGATCCATCTTCAGTGTTTTCACAAGTGTCACGGTCACGCAAACAACGTATATGCGAAGGTCGACCCTCACTGCGCCAGAGCTACGACACGACTGCAAACCGGTTCTATTGTTAGCTCATATCCCCCCCATCATGTCTGCCAGTGGAGACCGCACTGCGAGCGACTGGGGCGCAGCGCGGCGGCCAGTCTCATTACTTTTCTACCGCACCTCGTACATTAGCAAAAAAAAGTATACTAAACCTGTAAAGGAATTTTCATTTATGGTGTAAAAACGTGAAAATACAACAATATTTTAATATTTTCTTGCTGACTTGTAAATAACAAAAATTCATATTTTCTAAAAAATTAAAATGTTACATCTAAAACAGAATGGTTTTTTTAGCTAATAGTTTTTTCAATATCACTAGAAACAGTTACTAAGGTATAATATACGAGGTGTGGCTAGAAAAAAACCGAACTGATGCTATAAAAAAATTTTATTTTCCATTATTTACAATTTGATGTTATCTCCTTCAATGTACTCTCCTCCTCGGTCTATACACCGCTCCATACGAATTTTCCACTGTTCATAGCAATGCTGCAGATCATTTTCGGTAAGTCCATACATTACTTCCGTCGCTTTTTCTTTTACTGCTTCAACACTCTCAAATCTAGTTCCTTTCAAAGCTGACTTGACTTTAGGGAAAAGAAAAAAATCACAGGAGGCCAAATCAGGTGAGTAGGGTGGATGGTCTAGGATGGGAATGTTGGATTGGCTAAAAACGTCTTCACTGACAACGCATTGTGAGCTGGGGCATTGTCTTGGTGCAGGACCATGTCTTTTTTTTCCACAAATCGTTCCGTTTTCTCCGTACTCGCTCATGTAGGGTAGTCAGGACGCTAATGTAGTAATGCTGATTCACTGTTTATCCCTCTGGTACCCAATCAATGTGTACAATCCATTTGACATAAAAAAAAACAATCATCATTGCCTTGAATTTCGATTTTGACATTCGTGCTTTTTTTTGTCATGGAGAATCAGGAGATTTCGAATGCATCGATTGGCGTTTGGTTTCGGGATCGTAAGTAAAAAACCACGATTCATCACAAGTAATAACATTTTGTAAAAAGGTGGGATCACTTTCAATGTTTTCTAGGATGTCAGAACAAATCATTCTTCGGCGTTCCTTCTGTTCAATTGTGAGGCACTTTGGAACCATTTTTGCACACACTTTGTTCATGTTAAAACTTTCATGAAGAATCTGCCTAACACTTTCCTTGTCAATTCCTGTCAACTCAGACATTGCTCTGATTGTTAAACGGCGATCTTCTCGAACAAGTTTACCGATTTTTCAATGTTTGCATCAGTTTTTGCTGACAATGGTCTGCCAGTGCGAGCGTCATCACTTGTGTCTTCGCGGCCATCTTTAAATCGTTTAAACCACTCAAACACTTGTATTCGCGATAAACAATCATTGCCGTACACTTGTTGCAACATTACAAACGTTTCACTTGCAGATTTTTCAAGTTTGAAAAGAAATTTGATGTTAACACGCTGTTCTTTCTGTACACTCAACATTTTTCCGACGTACAGACAAAACGTCAACTACTTAGAACAGACGCCATGGGCAGATTGAGTGCAGGAGGCATATGAAACTTGAGCAGTAGGCGGAGCAAGAATCACGTGACAGGCCAGGCGACTTTCAGCCTTATTGCATTCGTTTTATTGTTTCACCTGTGCTAGTTCGGTTTTTTTCTAGCCTCACCTCGTATATGTGTAACAATATCCTGTAAACAATCAGTTCCACAAAAATATTAGAGATAGTAAAAACGACTGTCACTAATAAAAATAAGTTAATAATACTTTCAGAATACAATAAGTAAAGATGGCATAAATAAATATAGAAATCTACATTATAAATTTCTATAAAGCACTCAAACAAATGATAAATAGACAACTCAGTTGGAAATAGTTCAGAATTTACTCAAATATATTAACCAGAAAAGCATATATATTTCTTTGTAGAAATGTAGTTTATAAAAATGGAAATTTAAACTTTGCATTAAAGGATGTGTGTTGTTTACAAAGGGTTAAACTTAAATGATATTGTTATTTTCGTAAATACACAATTCATTTTTATTCCAAAGAAATGTTTGATTATTTCATTTTATGACACTATTTCTAAACTTTAGAAAGTTAATTTTAATATTTGGAAATACTAAAATACCCAGTATTTTATAAATGTTTGAATTTCCTTGTTGATATTGTGTGGGATAAAAGGGTTTTACTTATTTCTTTTTTTTAACCAAAGAAATATTGAATTTAGTAACTATTAGTTATAGAGTTGTTAATATTTATAATTAAAAAGTTGAAACCAAAGTATTATAATAAATAACATTTCAGATAATGTGTTGACATATTTGTTTATTAAGATATGTTTAAATAATTCATGTCACCAAAGAATTGTATAAGCAAGACTTTAACTTAAGATTAATTTTAAGTTTGTATAACATTACAGCTTCCAGAAATATAATTAAGTTTTTCTTTGATACGCTATTTATCATTGATATTATAATTCTATTATTTCATCCATTTATAATTTTAAAAAAGTGTTTAATAAGTTGCAATGTAGTTCTTTTATTTTCAAATAATAATTATTTTTAGATTATTTAAGTAAATATATTGTAATGAATTAATGTTTTAAATTTATTAATAGACAAAATCTCATATTAAAAAACGTAATATATATAATTTAAAAAATTAAATTTGACCTTATTATTTACTTCAAACACATTTAAAGCAGTTAGAGCCAGAGTGGGCTAAACCTCACTTTTTTAAGAAATTAAGTTAGGAGCAGAATCAAGTGTGACCTGTACTTTTTACTACCAGAGAGGTCTAAGTACAGCTAAGCTACTTTTTCATAGATATTATCACTGAAATTTATTGGGACATATATATTAATCTAATTAATTTATTTTGCCATCTTTAGGATTTATTACCTAACATTAAACCATTTTGAGGATATCCCACTCTGAGGCTAACTGTCTCAATTTTGCCTGTGTGTTAGATTTCTTTCACATTCCATATTTTCCAGAATCTGATCTCTGCTGACTTGATTTTGGTTATCTAATACAGTTTTAATTACTTTTGCTAACTTAGTACTTTTTTATATGGTTACAGAGCCTTATACTTAGATAAAATGAAAATATATTTTCTTCTATCTTGGTTTTTAATTTAAATTCTTTTAAAATATAACTGACTTTTCTATTTAGTATCATGTACATATAATGTGGAAGTCAAGGTTTAGTTTGACCTTCCAAAAAAGACATTGTCATTTGCATTTTGTAAATGTTACTTTAAAAACAATAATTCAATTATAAAATTTTAACCTTTTGATTAGCAACATGTGCCTGCCTTGATATGGCCCCTTGGAGCAACATATGTTTTAAAGATTTTTACACTTTTCTTTTTTAAAATTTTTTCTTTATTTTACTCTAATTTTTTTAATTATAGTAAATATTTGTTAATATTTTTTTAATTTTACTAATTTTCTCATGCTAAGCAAACTTTACCTTATGTTTAGTGACAATTTCTTTGCTAAAAGTTATCCATTAATCTTTTTTTTTGTGTAAAATACTTATTTGTTTTAAAATACCACACAAACTTTAAAAAGATCTGTAAGCACGTGGAGAAAACCATAGACTTTGACACAAAAACACTTCTTCATTATTCAATCGCCTATTCATTGTAAACTACCACACAAACTTCGAAACAATTGTGGGAAAACCCATAGATTTTGGATAGAAAAGAATGGTGACTATGTACTCTGTGTAATATTTACTGTCCAAATAGTTGCAAATATTCAACCTAGAACACAGCACAATACACAGGAAAACAAATCGTAAATGTAAGGCAGTTCTAATCTGAGAGAAACAGTAGAACGTACATTTACGGAAATGCTCCCGTTGTGCTATCTCACCTATTGGTACGTGAATGCTAACCAAAGGGTTAAAATAAAACAGAAAAATGTATGATTGGTTAAAATATCAAAACAGATTATTAAAACATCTATTCCTATCTAGAATTGACTTCCGACAACAAAAACTTAATTTGTCTATTGTTGAATTAATAGATTAGTATTGGGTTAGCTAATTATGCAAGTAACAACACTACTTGCTACTCAGTACCTTTGTTAACAAAGCAACATAGTACCTAGTATGAATTTGTATTTGAAAACAAGCAAATGTCTTGAAAAATAAAACTTGTGTATAAATATATGTTTATCTGTATTTGATTTTCATAATTTAAAACAAGCACAAAATACCCAAAGTAAAATTCTGATAATTTACTGTTTCATTTCTTCTTTTCTACCAAGTAGGTGGTAGACATATCTCTTCAGTTCAGTTGAAACCAGATATATTTCAGGTGAGCATTCCTGTCCTTTTGATGCAGCGATTCCATTTTGTTCCCATAATTAGGAGATCATTAAATTCTGTCCTTAACATTTTGAGTGTGGCGGGCGTGCATGAACACCCACGCTCTACTGATGCTTGCGGCGGTAGGCGTTCATGTAGGCCCCGCTCTCCCTCTCAATTTATTGTTGTTGCCGGAAAACGTTGAATTGCTCTTTGGTTATTGTGCTTGTCTTTGTGAACATTGTGGTGCATTTTATTTTTATTCTACCTTTGCTATTGGTCAGGGGACTGTGTTATCATACTAGTTTAACTTGAAGTGTGTTATAGTAGTGTTTATTAGTGTTTGTATAATGAATATAGAAAACAAGGATGAATTATTAGAGAATGTCTACAGTAACTACATTTGTCAAAGTAGACATTCTCCAATAATTCATCTCCATTATTTATACTCATTGTACAAAAACTAATAAACATTACTATAACACACTTCAAGTAACATTAATACGATAACACAGTCCCCTATCAGACAGGTAAGGTAGAAAAAAACCAAATGTACTGAAAGATCACAAAGCGATAAGCAATAAAAAATTTTCTGTCAATGGCTAACCTCACACTGAACCAATGAATTGAGAGGGGGTTTGGGGTGTGTTTGCATGCCTACCACCACAGGTGCCAGTAGAGTAAGGCCGCCCACTGCACTCAATGTGTTAATTAAGAATTATACATAAAATCTAACCTTCCATATCCAGGAAAAATGGGTGTATTGGGGAGACATCCCTTTATAACCCCAACAGTGTATTTTGAGTCATGTACATCAGTACAAGACTTGCACATGGATATGATGACACCTCCTATCAGGGGGTTTTATGTTACCACTACTGGTCCGAGTAAACATTGCATTGAGAAAATATATGAATTGCTAGTGTGCTGTAGCCTTTCCCTCTCCAGGTACAATGTTCACTAGGTCGCATGGTATCTATATTCATAATCCTTTCCCACCTTTTGTAGATGATAATAGTTATAAAGGCTGTTTGCCTTAAAACTATAAAAACAATCATTATTCATGTTTACACTTGCAGAGATTATTTTTAAATAAAAGCAGTTGACTTGGGAGTCAGGTACCACTATTTATGTATACAGGCAATGTTTCAATATCTAGTACGTTATCTTCTTCGGGCCTTATTTCTTCTGCACTCTATTAAAAAATAACATCATGACATAACCTTAGTATATTTATGAAAACAGCGTATGTACGCTTTCATTAACTCACAGCACCTTTGTCCATGTGTACTAGCAATAAACTTTACACTTGAGTTTATCACTAGTACATATGGACAAAGGGGCTGTAAGTAATGAAAGGTTATATGCACTGTTTTCATAAATATATTAAGGCTATGTCTCGACATTATTTTTTAATAGAATGCAGGAAAACTAAGGCCCGAAGAAGATAACGTAACCATTATTGAAACATTGCCTGTGTAAATAAATTAGTGTACCTCACTCACAAGTCAACCACTTTTATTTAACTTTAACAAAATCTTTTCTTGTATATCTAAATGGAAATGTATATCTTATAAATAGTACATTTACAAATGTCGGTAATTAAAATCCATTCCTTGCCCTTATGTACCCATTAACTTCTAATAATTTTCTAATATACTTTCTCATATCTTTCATATTATTCAGTCACATTTTTAAATATTTTTCCAAGGATTTCATTTAATTATTTTACAATAATTGTTAGGATAAGATTGACTTCTTCCTCAGTGTGTGTTGTTCATTGGAAGGCTGTGAGGATATATAGCAACAGGTTTTTAGTCCTCATCGAGTGTACGAAGATGATACTTAATCCTGATACAAAATAATCCTGTAACATTTTGTAGGCTTGATTCACAAAACTTTGTAGTCCACTTGATTGTGGTGTTTTATTTTTATCAAAGGAAATAAGTTAATACAGTAAACTCCCGATTATCCGTGGGCGGATTAACCGGTTTGCGGAATATCCGGGGTCTGCCATTGTTTTACAAATATCCAATTTTTAATCCAATCAGATTCATGTGTTTAAATTTCCAAACGGTGAATTACGACGTAAATACATATAAGGCTTAATAGAAGTTAAGATGAAAGGATTAGATATGTAAATATGTATGTACTAATTTTTACATTGAAAGGGAAGCATCCCGACGTGGGCCAGCGAAATAAAAAGGGCGAGCAGACTACTGTATATAAGAGACAATGACAAAATGCTTTGACGCCCGAAAACCTTATGTGTATCATAAGATTGTAAACAAATGTCAGCTAATCTCGGCTATAAATAGTCTAGGACGTGACATATGCATTATCCATGTCTGCCATATACATTATCGATCTTTATGGCTTTGTGACACAAGTAGACATTGTGCGACAAAATGGTTCTCAAGAAACTTAGATCGCACATTAAAGCTAAATCAATGCTAACAAAAAAACAGACGAAAGTGACAGATTTTTTTGTTAAAAACTGAAAGTATTATGTGTAAAGGAATTACTTATGTACATACATACTTACTTTTGACATATACTTATGTACGTATTGTAAATAGTTAGACATATAAATGTTATAATTTGTCAAATTCATCGACATTTTAAATTATTTTCTGTACTTATTTTGTCCTCTGAAGATTATTTGTGAATTGCATTAACCGGGGCTATTATTTGTGTAACGTATGGTATAATAATCGATTATCGATCGTTTTGCGTATTCTTTGTTCATAGCGGATTATCCGGGGAATTCGTTATCCGGCGTTGCCGGGCCACCCTATTCCACCGATAATCGGGAGTTTACTGTATTAATGAAAATAAATAACAGAATTCAGTGCAGAATTTATTAAGAGGCTGGAGACAGATGCCTCTATAAAATTTTGGGAAGGGAGGTAATTTTTGTTGAGACAGAGGGACAGATTATATGTTTGAAATTATTAAAAGAATGTCGATGTGGCAAGCAGACTAGGCGTTCTAGGGAATACAATACTGCAATTTTATTTTTAAATTTGTAAAATAATTATTTTACATTAAAGTATTCCACTTTTGTTGTAGTGTATTAAATTTTATATAAAATTCGGTGACAGCATAATAATAAGAGTATTTGGAGTTGAGTTATATTTAATGAAAAAGCGTCAAAATGCAAGGAAGTATGCTGTATCAGCCACTCAGCATTATTTGTACATTATTACTGATATGAATTTTATCAAGAAGTAAAAGATTACTTAAAACAAAGTTGATAATAATCAACAATTTGACTGTAGTCAGCATAGCTTAGTTTTGAGTTGAAATGTTTTTTTTTAGATATCGTACAACTGACGACTTCATGGTACTTTCAGCAACACATATTTTCATGTTTCGTTTGTTTATTTTATTTATGGTTTTCTATTCATTTTTGCATATCAATCATAGTGAAAAACGTCATTGTTTAACATAGAATTTCTGGAAGGGGTGGCAAAACCAATCCCCCTCTTCTCCCTCTAATAAATTATCTAGACCGGCCCTGACAGTTAGTATAGAGTAAGATAAAAATAAAAATAAATTTTGATTCACAAGACAATGAAGTTTTAGAAATCAGAACATTAGTAATAGTGAGAAAACAAACTTGTAGTCAAACATGAGTTGTAAGACCTTATGCTTGATAGGTTTATAAATATGAAATCATGCTAGGTCATAAATAAATATGTATGAAATGTGAGGAAATACTTTATATATTATTACATCTAGGTTAATGATTAGTCATGGGTAGTTAATTTACAGAATAATATAGTAATTAGTTTGTATTAATTGTAGAAATGTAATTAGTTTTTTCTATATGTGTTCAAAACCTTGTATGTAAAAAAAAGATCTAGTCCAGATAACAAATAATTCTATTTTTATTTGAAATAAAAACACTAAATAGAGACACAGGATGTGCTTTATTTTATCATTTGTAAAAACACTGCACAGCAATGCTGTTTTCATTATATTTCTTGACCAACTGATGTATTTTTTACTTTGAGAGTCATTAACTGTGTATTGTACCTGGTATTATATTGTACCTGTGCTAAGGCGTTGTTTGTTTCCTTTATTCTATTAAATAAATTACTGTAATCAGAAACTAGTTTTTTTTAACATTGTACCTGCAATCAGGATGTTAGTGGTGAAATTCTTTATGCATAAACAAGATATAGGAAAGTTAAGAAGTTTGTATAAAGTAAAGCAATTGTCACCTATTATGAAAAGAATAAGTTGGGAAAGAAATTTTAATGAATCGTGTTAGAAACCGATTTCCTCTTTTGATATATTGGATGTAGTAAACTTGTCCCTGTCTCCATTCAATTCTGACTGTTATTCATCTATATACTCTGTATAATACTTGTAAATACGTACAAACTTGCCTATGGTAGCATTTACTTATATCTGTTGAGGACAGCCGTTTCGAGAGATGTGTTCCATTGTCAACTCGGACCGTAACTCTAAGTAAGTGCTACTATTGGCAAGTTTGTAAATATTTACAAGTGTTTAGTGAAAACTAGTAGCTCACGTGAAGATGGAAACAACAAATATCTGTATAATACATTCATAACTATATATATGAGTAAGTAGTTGAGCTTTTATAACTGAGTGTACAAATTTCAATACTCATTTTCTGTTTTAGTTTATTGTAATTCATTTTAAATTGTGAATATCTCAGCCAATTTATACAGCATCATCTGTCCTTCTTATAGAAAAATGGAAGATGATGGTGTATCAGGAGCAGAAAGCCTAATTAAAACCTCTGGTAAAAGTACACTAAAGGTGGGTTAGATAATCAAATCTATGTTCTGTTGATGTTGGCATTATTTTTGTTGCCATTATGCTATAAAACTATCAAATTGATTTTCAATAAATTAACCTACTTAAAAACATAATTTACATTAAAAAAATTATGTAAATATACTGTCTGATCACCAAAGTCAAGCAACATTGGGGATCGGTTAGGACTTGGATGGCATCAAAAATACAGTAGACTCTCACTAATCCAGATGACATGGGGCTGGGATACTGCCGGATTATGGGAGGGATCATTAAAAACAACACGTATTTACGTGTATTGCCCAAAACAAAGAAAACGTAGGAAAATAGCCCTGCTCTGTACTTGAAATGATAAAAAGAGAGTGAATATACTGGTCTGTACTTTACAATAAAAGTTTACCTAATCTTTAACGGTAAACTCAAAAGTAAAAAAACAAATGTAGCCTACCGTACAGTTTTAAAAAGTCATTTAAACTTACATTATTCACATTGCTCAGGAGACTTAAAAAGTTTTCTATTTTCTTTTCCTTTTGGGTTTGAAATGACGCTATTAATACTTTGTCTTATAGTCATTTCAACACTAAGATTTCACTCACTGAAACACCGTTTACTTCTGCCCACGTAATGGACATTGCAAATGAATTGACGGCTGTGGTGTGAGAAAATGTCTGAAGAGGCACAGGCACTGTGTCTTCTTTCTCTTCTCCCTCCTCATCCCTCACCAACTCTTAGATAATTTTGTCATCTGTCAAAAACTGAAAGTTTTCTTCTTCTCTGGCCATGCCATTTGCTGTGAGCTTTTCGGTAATCGTGTCTCGCAGCTGACATAAGTTGTCATCAACATTCTCTTCACTTTCAGAATTCTACATAACTACTGTAACAACATAATGGTCGAAATAGTTATTTATCATGAGCTATACAACTAGAACCGTGCGACGTGAAGGTCACTCGGTCAAAACCTTCAACATGCAGTGAAAAATGTACAAGTTATGTTTACATATTGATTATGTTTACATCTTCTTGATAAAAACGACGGATTATAGAGAGTTTACTGTACACAAATATTAAAATCTAAGATTAAAAAAAATCAGTTTCCTCTTCATTACTGTCATTTTTATTGTTTGAAGCTGGGATAAAAAGTAACATATCCATATATTTTTAAAGAATTATGTCAATCAAATGCAATATGCCAACAAGAAACCAGTACATTAAAAAATCTTAGGGATTTCCTTATACTCTGTATGATGTGACCTGTCTATGACCACTTGGCTACCTAGGTTAACCTGCACACGCCATATAGCTTATAGCCAGTCCACAGATATTTTCTTAACTTTCGAAGGGCACATAGAGTTTCAAATGAGAAGGGGCGCAAAGAGTTGCAAACGGGAGCTGGAGCTCGCAGTGGTTTATTCCGTACAAATACCCTTTAAAATTTAAATGGTTCTCAATTTTATATTTGGGTGACTTCACAATTAAACACTACATAAATGCAATGTAAAAATTTTAGAAATCATTATTGTACAGTTTGAATTTTCTAAACGTCATATTTCTAAAAATATTTTGAATTGTTAAAACGTGTAAGCAATGCATACTTGACCACTGTTTTCATTATGGGAGAGGCGTTTGCTGGTTATTTTTCTGTTATAAAGTAATTCAATGTTGAAGCATAAAAAATATTTTATCATGATGGTAGAACCTACATATAAGAATATGAAATTAATTATAACATTTAGTGAAAATAAGGAATGTTTTAATTCAAATATATAACCCTAAAAATTAGTGGATGAAAAAAATATTGACTTTATAACATAACAGGTTCTAGTCTAAAATAAAACTAGCAGAATCTTACAGTCTTGGTTGAAAAAACAATTCATAATTGTTCATTTCTAAGCTCACTAATCACCACTAGTCATAACTCTCATGAGAATTATATTTCTTCTTGCTGTCCTCCCTTGCTTTTGTGGTTCAGTATACCACAGCATTTTTCAGTTTTTACTAAAAAAGGTTTTATTTTTAATTGTAAAATCGCACTGTAACAGCTTTCTGGTGGATTTTCTCAATAGCATCAAAATCTGACAACATTTCAAAAAATTGGTTGTTTTCGTCATTTTCAGATTCACCTATTATGTCTTCATTTGTTTCACTTACAATTTCATTGACTTCTTCGTCAAGTTCATCATCTGCCAAAGAGACCCGTTTTCATCAGAATCATCAAAGAGCTGTCTAACAAAATTTCTGGTAGAAAGTATTTATTGAATTTTTTCTTTTTCCACACCAGATAGCATTTTACCAATTATCTTCTCTTCAAATGGAACCAGAGTAAAATGTAAAACATAGATACTAAATAACATATAACACTAAAATAATAATAACACTACTCAAAGTCTTTTGTAATGTAAATAACTGCACGAGGAACTCCGCACAAATAACTTACTCAAAAGGGTGCTTGCGGCTGAAGCCTCAGCAATCTGACCGGGCGTAACAAAGATTAAATTCACACTAAAACTACAATAAAAAATTAACAAAAATAGGTTGGGCTGTTTCCTAGAATTCTGGTTGTGAAGTAACAAGCCAGAAATAAGCTTCTGACAACTGGAAATACGTTTGCTTAACAAACGATACGTGTGGAGAAAAATCCGCATGCGCCCTCTCGAAGGTTAACGAGTCAAGTACTAATACCTCCACTAAGTAAATTAACTTTCTTACTGTTATAATTAAAGAATAAAAATATGGTACAACTCACAAATATACAATTTTTTATTTCATACGCGTTTCAACGACTAATTTGTCATCATCCTCAGTGAAAATACACAAATCAAATTAACTAAAATATATATATATATATATATATATATATATATATATATATATATATATATATATATATATATATATTAAACATAACCTATAACGTTTTAACAAAAGTAAAAACAAAAGTGAAAATCAGTTTTAAATTAGTTTTTACTTTTGTTAAAACTTTATAGGCTATGTTTAATATATATATATATTTTTTAGTTAATTTGATTTGTGTATTTTCACTTAGTCGTTGAAACGCGTATGAAATAAAAAATTGTATATTTGTGAGTTGTACCATATTTTTATTCTTTAATTATAACTTTCACTCACAAGCCAGCTAGAATATTATTTATATTTCTTACTGTTGGTTGTTGTAATTGATTGTTATAAACAACTTGGTACTGCATCTAAACCGGGCTTTTATTACTTGTTTTTTCTTAGCAAATTATTTATTTATTTATTATCCAACGCCCGTCTGTGGCAGTTGGGCCATTTGACGCCGAGCCTCCCAGTACCGAGCAGTGATGTCATAAAGAGCATGGTTGAGTTTTGGGCAGGTGAGCAGGTGACTTGCCACCATAATTTCTGTGGAACAGAGTGGACACACGTCCGATTCGGCTATGCCAAGCCGGTGTAGGTGAGCCTGCAGATAGTCGTGACTGGGGAAGGACCGATGCCTCTAGGTGTCCCTTGGTTTCACCAAAACAAATTTCAGAAAGCTCCATAATTACTTTACTATATTTCTTAGCAAATTATGTTGTGTTTGTTCTTGTATTTTTACATATTTTCCAAATGTTCAATAGAAATTTAAAAATTATGATAAGGTTATGAAGGTTAGCTTTCTTAGTGGTAGTGCTAGTACATGATAAAAAAAAACAGTGATAAAAATGATAAGGCAGGTGTTCAACCCAGGTAACCGACCTGACAGAAGACAGGTTACATCATATAGATAATATTAAAAATCGTCATGCAGTGTTAAGGATAAAATATTATGATACTCCAGAATACGTTCTATATTTGAATCTCCAAGAGAAAGAGTTATGAATGTAACTGTGGAGTTAATGGAAATTAAAAATAGAAATATAAAAATTTTTATGATTTTAATTTAACACAAACATTTTTATGTTTGTGTATACAATTTGTATGTTTGTGATCTCTAACACAATAAAGTCCCTTTATACAAACATTTATGAACACAGTTCACTAACACTAGGTAAATGGAGAATAGAAAAAGCAAGATTTGTGTTTGTTAGAATGAAAAGATTTCTGTTATCGAGACATTAATCTAAAGCCGAGAATGTGGATATTGGTACATTTTTTCTAGTTATTATTCAGTGTGGAAGAATTGTTTTTAAAACTAAAGAGATATTAAAAGCACTGTATCATTTGGGATTTGGGAGAATGTGGAAAATATGGTGAATAGAAAGATCAACAAAATTTAAGTTTTAATGCTGAAAATTAGGGGGAATAAAAATTATAAAAAGGAGTTAACTAGAGTATTTGGAGTGTGTAATTAGAGTTAAAAAATAATTTTCATTATTATTGAGGTTAATAGTTCAAAGGAAAATAAAGAAGAAAAATATTGAACAAAAAAGAAATTCCTGACTTGAAAATCTAAGTTTTTGAAATTATTAGGTTGTTCAATGAAATTATTTACAGACTCAGTTTTTTCCCAATAAAGCTGTGATTATTTCAAACCTGTGATAGGGGAAGGAACTGAAAAGAGTAGGGTACAGTAATATAAACCTGTGTTCTGTGAATACTCTGACATTACTATATTTAAAAAGTTCCTACAGAAATTCCTCATGTGAAATAAGATACGACAACTTTTAATTTCTAACTAAAAATACTCAGTCAGGTTTGAAATTCAACCCTATTTTAAATTTCAATTCAATAAAGCCTTTTAAGTACAATTTTTATTCACAGTAGTAAGAGAATTGTTAGACATATAAAGTTCTTAGGAGAAGAAAAACCAAGGAATTGCTTAGAAAAAAGCTTTGTTTTCGTTATATAATAAATAAATAAATCATAAACAAACAAATGATATTCAGGTAAAGAAACAACTGTGAAAAAAAAGTGCTAGATAAAGGAATAGTGACATAACAGCTTACCTTAAAGACAATACTGAAAAAAGAATCTCTTTCTAAAACGTAAACTGGAGGTGTTGTAACCAAGAAAATAATCCAGTATAACTTAATATTTGTAATTGCTATTTTGGTTCGTTATAGTAATATAACTAATTGCCATTTTCTTATAAACATACAATATCATTTGCCAAGCAAAATCTTGTTTACTTGTCGGATCAATTAGCCCCTGGAAATTAGGCTATCCAACAGACATCACTACAGTACAAGTAAATCTAAGATTGGAAGGGATCACAATGGTAAAACAATTTTGTAGTAAACGCGAAACAAGGAGTTCAGGTTCGGGCGTACGTAGATGAAAAATACCTGCCTGGAGGCGCCAAATTATAAAGAGTTTAGAATTTCTTCTTATACAAATAGATACATATATAAAATTGTCTTTTTTATACTCATGAAATCTATAGAAAACTTTACGTAATCTTCTAAATAAGGCACTTAAATTCAATATTTAATGGGCGGGTAGCTGTTAAGACTTTTATGTGTTCATTACATCTGTTCAAGATTCACAATCCTGAACAACCCAACATGACATTAGCTAAAACTAATATAATAATACCGTAACAACAGTCTTCCGAAACGTTATTTTTCATTTCCGTAAATGTTGGGAATTTCTTCTTGTAATACAAAAGAATAACTAAATAATTTTTTTTCGATACACATGAAATTCTCAGACAAACCTACCTAACCTACTAAGCCATATTCCATTGGCGACTGATTTTAAGACTTCTATGTACTCAAATCTGTTCAAGAATTACAATCCTAACCCAACCTGACACTAACTAAAATTAACATGACAAAAGTAATTCAAAACGTATGTTTAATTTCCCTAAATGTTTCCTACAGTCATGGCTAGTTTAATTCGTTATTTTTCTTAAACATACCAGTCCTGCCTCATTAATACAATTGAAATTGTCAGTTACAGAAATGTAGAGGGAAAATGCCTTATTAATCTTTTCCAGTTTGGACAATTTTTTAAGATTAATTTTTTTTAGTAAGAAAAAACTCATAGATATATGGTATGAGTTTCATAGCTTTTTATTACACTCGTAGTCAAAAGGGTCGACGTTAACTCTTGTTCATTGATATGTTCGATTCTGTATTTGTTTGTCAAACAGTGATTTTATGTACAAATAATTACAATAGATTAAAAAAAAAAGTAAAATAAACCCAATATTAATAATAAAAGAGAAGCAACGTTGATGCATTATCCTGTATAGTAAGTCTGAGTTTCGAATACCTTATTCAATTTCTTCTATTAGGTAACACTTGTATAGCCTATAGTTCTATCTTATCCAAATTTTCAATCGTTAATACGTTTTTATTCATCCAATCAAGTTCAATTAACCTATAGTGGATGACAAATTTTGTAATATAGTTATTTCGAATATTTATTTATTTATTCAATTTTTTTTAAACTTGATGTCACGGTCGGATTCAAACGAAATAACTACAGATTTAAAATTCAGCACTATGGCACTGAACCAACATTCCTATAGCTAGAAATCTATTACTTAAGATGTTTAGATGAAATTTTAAGGGAAAGGTTCCTTGCGATAGTGAAGCATTTTGATGGATAGAATGAGAAATTATAGGTCACCATCAGCTTCATAAATTAGAAACGAAAGAGAGAGAGAATAAATAGTAACAAACAAAAATAATATTCCAACATATAGTGTACAAAGAGGAAGATTGAAAATTGCAGGGAAATTCGTTTTCTATTTTGCCACTAAATATTGTGATTCTGTCAGTTTTATATAGGCTACATATTTATATTAACTGTAATTGTAAAAAAATAACTAAAATAACATTTTTCTTAATCGATCTCAGTAGCAATTGACTTAATTTTTTAAAAAATATTTGTGTTTGCCAATATGTACTTTAAGTACAGTATATTTTTGTAAATATTTTCAACATTAGGTTTCACTATATTCGAATCGTAAGGCACTGATTTGTATCTTACGATCTGCGTTTTTAAAAGAAGTGATTAAAAAATCGGGAGTTTTTATACTCTTAGTCGGGCACGTTATCACGGGCGATAAACGACTGCATTTGGATATTTTACAAGAATGAATAGTTTGACAACCTGCAGAGCGTGACTACAGACGACCCGCGCATGCGCCGTACAGCTGTTAGTATAACAATCCGACCGCGGTGCGACCAAATGCAATCGGTACAGTTGTGAGTGTGCGATAATACTTGCTGAGCAGAAATGCGTATTGCGTATTGATTGTGCGTAAGCCGGGGGAGGGGCAGGCAGGGCACGCAATGGATCGATATGGGGGCGGCAGTAGAGTGGCGAGAAGAGGCGAGGAGCGGCAGCTATGTCATAAACGGCTGGTGAAAAGGCTATTCAAAATGTCAGGTGGGTCTCTTGTGATTACTTTTCAGGTTCATTAATGTTTGTGTACACTCGAGGACAGAACTCTGCGAGAGTTGCGGCGTATAAAGGTCGCGATTAAAAACAACCCGGTCTTACAGTAAACGCTAACCTCACATTTGTGGAATACTTAGATTTGCATTACCGCATTGTAAGCTGACGCACGCAAGAAACATTGAGTTTAAGGGAAATTTTTATCTTGTTTGTTGGGGAAATATTACATTTGTGTTAGTATTTTTGTGTGTTTTGACGGTGTAAGCTGTCAGTTTTTTAAAAAATTAAAGCTTCAGCATAGACATTTCAGAGATATTGAGAGTATTTTTATTCCATTATCTTTTATACACTTATTTTTAGACACTGCAAAAGTATTAGAAACACGAATAAAATTAGGCAATATTTGACCAAAGGGTAGTCAATTTTGATTTTTTCCTTTTCACATACGAAACTCAAACACATGTTCTGAAAAAAAACAGTGATTTCAAACACATCGGTAGGCCTACTTATTTGCTGGTTAGAAAATTACAACAAAAAATCCTTTAAGAAAGAATTCTTATCATACAAATCCACTATATTACGTTACTATACGCCTGGATTGAAATATAGCTAAAAAGAAATTTAGTTTTATAAAACCTTCTTCACATCAACTACTATAGAAAAACTTATTTTAAGGTCAATTCCTACTGAGGACGACAAAGAAATATTTTATTTTAGTTACTTTTTATTTTATAATTACAAATAATGTAAGTATGTAAATACATATGTCAGAATAACAATAGTAAATGCCAAAATAGAAAGCGAATTTCTTGCAATTCTATATTTTCTTCTTTATACAGTATATGGTGTTGGAGTATAATTTTTGTTTGTTAGTATTTATTCGCTTTTTTCGTTTCTAATTTATGAAGCTAATTGTGGTCTATAACTTCTCATTCTATCCACCTCTTGTAATGGTTCACTATTGCAAGGTAACTTTCTCTTAGACCTATAATTTTATATACATCTTTAAATAATAAATTTCTAGCTATGAAGAAGTTGGCTCAGTGCCAAAGTGCTGGATTTCAAACATGTATACAAATATTCTTTACTATGTTACAAATATTCTTAAATATGTTAATACAAATAAAAGTCGTTCACAAAACTCACAAATTAATCATTTATTAACTCAGACGCGTTTCAATGACAAAGTCATCATCATTGAGTGTTGCTACTATAAAATATAAATAATTAAATGATTAATTTCCCATTCTATCCATCTTTTGTAATGCTTCGTTATTGTAAGGAATCTTTCTCTTACAGTTTCATATACACCTTTACGTAATTGATTTCTTGCTATTGTAAAGTTGGCTTGGTGCCAGAAGGAATCGAAAAACAAGAATAAACCCTCCGAGAGTAAAATATAGCATTTGCAGAGTGAAACAAGGCCTCCAATTCCGGACGCATGTGAATTAATATTAAGTTTATAAAAATATCAGTGACAACATAGTAGTGTTACAACTGCTGTATGTAAATATAGTTCATTTAACCATTTTCCGATTTGAGTTTTTCGTTAGTCGAGTTATAATATTTTCCGATAACCAAATCTATTCTAACCGGATCTTTGTAGGTATATTTTAATGAATACAAAAGAAACATTTATTGCCGTGGAAAGCAAACATGACTAAGATAAATTTCTTTTAATAAACCTTTTTTAAAATCATTTGTTTGCAAATACGGATCGAAGGTCAAACTTCGTTTTTAGTCGTTTTTTTCGCGACTAACGAGGAATTGTGAGTTTGGATTTCGTTGGAAATTAACAGCAACAACCTGAAGACCATTTTGAAATAAAAAAACCGATATTTTGCTAAAAACAAAAACGTATAGAAATGATGCACCAGTCTGATCTGTATTTTGGTTGCTTTAAAATCGGGACTGTGTGAACACGACTTATATTAGGAATAAATAATAATAGGTTTTTAAAACAGTCGGTAAACATAAATTTGTACTATTATATCACAATACTTTTTTGTAACACTTGACAAACTGATTTCACTACTTGATTAACTACTTTACTTTACCCAATACCAGAACTTGGCATCTCTGCTATTTTTCGCCTAACCTCTCAGTAGAGAGAATGTTGACTTCTCTAATGCTGACTGCATTAACTCTGATTTTACGTTTTTACACTTGTACTTTAAAATACATTATAAACTTATAAACATAATCTCTGTTAAACATATTAAAACGAACTCCTTTATCAAGTAAGTTGTCGCGAATAGTCACGCTATGTGGTAGGACTACCACATTACTATATAGCTTTGCTAAGAAATAAAGCTACAATGTAACTTATCTGTACAGAATAGGTTTCGTTACATAAAGAAAGAAACATTAACTATCTAAAATCTATATTAAGCAATCATTAAACTAACCGATTGCAGAATAAACCGATTGCAGCTACAATTTAACTTATCTGTACAGAATAAATTTCGTTACATAGAGAAAGAAAAATTAAGCATCTAAAATCTAAATTAAGCAATCATCAAACTAACAGATTGCAAAATTTAACTGTTGCTTGAGACTAAATAGAGGAAAGTCGTTGGTAAATTTAAATTTTTATAAGTATAGCAGTTACACATAAAATGGCGCACGACCTTGAAGCGCGAGCATAGGCGAGGGGAAGGGTAGAGGAAGCAAAGGACCGTCCCACATAAAATATATGAGGTATAGTTTTTATATTAGGATAATGTAGATTTGACAAGGTCGAAAAACCGCTATAAATTTTATATTAAAAATATATATATATATTTTATATTTATAAATATAAATATTTTATTTGTCATATTAAACAGATCATTTATATAAAGTTTTGAACAAATCTACATACATAAGTTTTCTAAATGAACGGAACTCCTGCAATTTCTTGGCGATGGCCTTTGATGCAACACGCACTACAAAAACCAGTGTTTTTGGATAGGGCTAGCTTTGTGTTTTCTATCGATCGATCACGTGCCAGCTTACGAGTGAACCGCTTATAATTATTTCAATAACTAAGTGAAAACTAATTTGTTGCCGCGTTTCGACACCGTCGATCCATTGAATAGGCTAAACCGCGACTGTTTCGAAACGCGTCAGCCATTAAGTTAATAGTTTTCACTTAGATACTCAAATAACTACTTTTGATTTATTCAGTGAATTCAAGATAATTACAACAAGGAACTATAACTTTTTAGTAATTATCTAATAATACGAAAAATATACGAGGCGAATCACGAAGATATGGAAACACTTTGGAGCTCATTCTACTTGTGATAGTAAAGAAACAAGTTGATATAAACATAAGTGTGGGGAATTATAGTTAGCCAAAGCTTTTGCCCAGATTTCGGCTCGTGTCATGAAGTTAAATCCTAACGAATTTTGTAGCGCTTTTTAAGGCATCGGTGGTAAAATGATTAGGGCTAAAACAACCTGTTTTTGCAGTTTTGTGTTGTACATCTTGAGGGTTTTGTATAAATTATACTTTTTTGTATTAACTTGGCAAAAAACCACTACTTACTGATTTATTCACCAGATGCGTTTTGCACTAGGTCAGCTCATTACTCAATACTGAGAACAGTCTTGTTAATGACTCACAGCATTGAATAATACGTTGACCTAGTGTGAAACGCGTCTGCTGAATAAATCAGTAGGTATTGGTTTTTTTCCAAGTTAATAAAAAAATACGTATAACCTTTTTTTAACTTTGTAGTATAATAACTGTATTAAATTGGGTAGAAAACACATATTGGTTTTAAATAAAACTGACAAAAAAATTAAATCTGAACAATAGGGTATAAGTATATAGAAAGGGAATATATTATTTATTACTCTTTGCTATTGCCACTTTGCTATTGCCACTTTGTTATTGCCACTTTGCTATTGCCACTTTGCTATTACCACTTTGCTATTAACACTTTGCTATTGCCACTTTGCTATTACCACTTTGCTGCGACCAGACGTTTTGTTAACTAAAGGTTGTTAAATTGTTAACTTACACTTGGATAAAACGTTTTTGTCTTAAGACTTCTTCAGCCTGGTATTTTTACAGCAGTGTGCAATTTTGATTGATGTGCTATTTTATTTGTGAGTTTGTTTTTGTATGTAAGCACACATTTATTGGTGTAAATAAAACAGTACACCAATGCAAAAAGCAGGATACAATGTAGCTTACAGAACAACAAATAAAAGCCAAATGGCTATCAGACACAGCATTAATAACAATACCAACACATACAATAACCCAGGAGTATACAACCTACAATGCAACAACTGCAATAAGTTCTATATTGAACAAACAGGCAGATCTTTCGCCGAAAGATATAAAGAACAAGAAAGCGCACTACTATTGAATCCACCTTCGCAAATCACCTCATGGACACTAAACACTCATGCAATAGTATAGAAAATAACATGAGCAACCTCCACACATGCAACAAAGGCCATAAATTAAACACACTAGAACAGTATGAAATATACAGACATAGCAACACACGTAAGACGAAAACGTTTTCTCCAAGTATAAGTTAACAATTTAACAACCTTTAGTTAGCAAAAAGTCTGGTCGCAAGTAATATCGAAGTGTCATAAGTAATTAACAACCAGCTTGCCATGAACAGCAACAAGATTTCGATGTTTAGGGAATAAATGTTAAATTAAATGAACTTTTATTTAATCCAGTGTAAAGCTAAATGGCACTCTTTACATTTATGAAAAATGAAAAACCTTCTTAGTTTAGCAATGAAAAGATAAAAATTTATGCCAGAAATTTTATATAAGTTAATTATTTGATGCAGTACGGAATGAAATCAACACACATGCGCAGAAGTAGCCTTGTGAAACGGTCGAACATGACTTTCAACAGCGTTTAACCATTAATACACGGCGTAGGCTTATTTATGGTCAGTTAATTGGACCGTTAATTTTCCAAGATCTCTCAACAGGTCCGGCCTACTTACAGCGTCTTCGAGGAGAATTCCCAGCATTACTTGGAGACGTTCCTCTTGCAAGGCTATGTAGAAAGTACTTCCAACAGTTGCACAACTTTCGAGTATAGTTCCTTTCTATTTAAAGCATAAGTTCCTAAATAAGTGGAGCTCTGTGAATTGGCCACCCAGATCACCAGACATCACTGGACCTTTGCGTTTGGGGATGGAGGGAGGAAAAGGTTTACAGCGTAAAAGTAAACACCCGCGAGGCGTTAACAACAAGGGTATTTATAAACATTTTTTTATTACATCGCTATTGGAATTTTCATTACACCCCACTAACCTATTGTACGCTTATGTTAATGTTATTTATGGTTTATTTCTTAGTGGTTTTAGTAATTTAATATTTATAGTTTATTTATTTTTGGTAATCTATAGGTTGCTGCGTTAAAGTGTAGAATATAATTTATTAGTTGATAAAAATAATGTATATTTTGATAAATCTTGTTATAATGAGTTCAACGCATAAGGAATGATGTTTTTATTCCAATTTTGAAAATGTAAATGAGCTTCTGATAACATTTCAAGTTCATTTGATTTGGTTTTATGTTTTTTTTAATTAGTAATTTTTAATACGTTCTATTTAAAAACCTATAACTACATTTTTCATTCAAGATTTTACTTCTGTTGGCCAATTTCACGACCGTTACAATTTTTTTTATCGCTTGAAGTTTTGTACCCCTGAAAAGCATAATTAACTATACTTGTATATAATTATACAGTTTATAATTAGGTAGATAATAAAGTGAGGATGACTGTTGCATTATTGTAAACCAATACGAGCGATGAACGAATCCTGTATGCATTTAGGCTTGTCATGGGCTTGTACAGGGGGCTGTGCCCCTCCAAACCAATTAATTTTAGCAGACAAATATTAGCCTATAAAACAGAGCTAGGTTTTTAGAAAAAAGCTTCCCCAAGGCTCAAAAATTGTGTGACCATAAGTGCCAAAATAGCATAAAATATGAGTTCTAGAGATAATAATGTTCAAAATTTCCCCTGGAGATTTCCACTTACCTGACCCCCCCTCCCGGCTCGTGCCCACCCCAAAACACCTCTGGCTCGTTCTGGCTACACCACTCAGACATGTCCTTTATGGAATATTACCATTTATCTGATCGACATGAAAGTTTGGAAGTTATTAAGTACACTCCAGCTAAGGTTTTTGGCATAGTAAATATTTCTTACAATGAGATGGGTGTAGGCCAAACAAATAAATTCAATTAAATTGAATATTAAATTCATTTAAAAAATGCTACTACTTCTCTGCGCGAGCATTTAGTCGAATTAAAATCTAAGAATTATAATATAGATGTAGTTATAATTCGATAATAATAATTATAATAATACTAATAATAATTAGTTACTAATACTAGTTAGATAATAACCAATAGATAGCGCTAGTCACGCTAGATGTACAACTGACAAATTAAGTGAAACATATGATTTCATACAGCAATTTTTTTTGTCTAGATTAGTTTTCATAGGGACTGTTTTAAAGCAGATTTATTGGTAGACGAAGTCACCTGGATTTGCCTATTATACAATAAAATTAAACTTTTCTCATTATAACTGGTTTTTTATCAGTTTACTTTATTTTGACAACTTTCCACTCTGTCAATCCTTTTCCTCCCAAACATTCAGTTTCGAGTAATAAAACACTTGGTAAGTGGCGCGTTGACCCTAGGCCCGGAATTCTTTCCTAGAGTGGTGAAACATTGTGTAAACAAAGTGCTTTTTTAGTCCGCGTATAACTCAGGCTAACTATGCCACGGCACTTGGAGATGTTTGTATTCTTACACTCACTTCCGGACCGCAGCAGACATACGGCGTAAACAAGCGATTGATTTGTGTCGGAACGTTTTCTTGGTGTGAGGTAATCTGCATTGCTTACGCAAACTGCGGACGTTGGCGCCTGACAACAATTGATTGCAATAAGATATGCATTTGTTATTCGTTTAAGGAATTCTTTGCATGACAGCAGGTCATTTATGTCTGAAATTTAAAGGTGTATATTTAGAATTATTTATGTCTGAAATTTTGACAATAATTTTTTTTTTCAAAACCGGTTCCTTACATTTCTACGGCTGCAAATATACCAGAATTAGTTTCGTTTTATGATAAGATTTTGACATTTTTTTTTATTGCAATATCTTTGGGAAACAAAATTTACAACGTGGAAGTCAGTGAGACTGGGCCGATAGAAGTTAACACTTCATTTCAAGAATGTAGTAGAGATTTTATTTACAATTTAGTTACCTTTTAGAAATCCTTTATTAGACGATGAAAAATGTATTGGATACAAATTATATTTAATGAATTTAAATGAAATAGGTTTTTGAATAGTGACAGGGAAGCTTAAAACGTTTACATTTAAAAAAATGGAATAAAAATATATAATTCATTGAATCATAGTATTAATTCAATAACTTAATTAATCATAGGGGGCCTAGTATGCTTTGTCAAAATTTAAATAAGCTATGTGTAGTATAGTGTAAAAAGCATAGCTTATTTTATAAACTGATACACGAAATATTGAGTAGTAACATTTTAATAATGTAAAATAAATATATTAACATAAACTACGTGATAAAACAGCTGACCTACAACACAACCTGTATTATAAAATCATCTATTTTATGAAATCATTAGTTATTAGTTTATTTAGGTTGAAGCGATGAAGGTATAAAACCCTGTGATGAATAAAGGTCATACTGAAACCTTTACTAATAGGCGGCAGTGTTGGTCACAAGTGACCGTTACGTCATACGCACAATACAACAACCAACACTACCAACACTACTATTTGTATCGACCTTATTACTGTATAGTAGTGGTGGTTGTTGTATTGTACGTATGACGTACCGGTCACTTGTGACCCGCACTGCTGCCATTAGTAAAGGTTTCAGTGTGACCTAGCCTATTAGTAGTGTTAACATTTGAGGTTATGTCGCTATTTGTATCGACCTTATTACTGTATAGTAGTGGTGGTTGTTGTATTGTACGTATGACGTACCGGTCACTTGTGACCCGCACTGCTGCCATTAGTAAAGGTTTCAGTGTGACCTAGCCTATTAGTAGTGTTAACATTTGAGGTTATGTCGCTATTTGTATCGACCTTATTACTGTATAGTAGTGGTGGTTGTTGTATTGTACGTATGACGTACCGGTCACTTGTGACCAGCACTGCAACCTATTAGTAAAGGTTTCAGTGTGACCTAGCCTATTAGTAGTGTTAACATTTGAGGTTATGTCGCTATTTGTATCGACTTTATTACTGTATAGTAGTGGTGGATGTTGTATTGTACGTATGACGTACCGGTCACTTGTGACCAGCACTGCTGCCTATTAGTAAAGGTTTCAGTGTGACCTAGCCTATTAGTAGTGTTAACATTTGAGGTTATGTCGCTATTTGTATCGACTTTATTACTGTATAGTAGTGGTGGATGTTGTATTGTACGTATGACGTACCGGTCACTTGTGACCAGCACTGCAACCTATTAGTAAAGGTTTCAGTGTGACCTAGCCTATTAGTAGTGTTAACATTTGAGGTTATGTCGCTATTTGTATCGACTTTATTACTGTATAGTAGTGGTGGATGTTGTATTGTACGTATGACGTACCGGTCACTTGTGACCAGCACTGCTGCCTATTAGTAAAGGTTTCAGTGTGACCTAGCCTATTAGTAGTGTTAACATTTGAGGTTATGTCGCTATTTGTATCGACCTTATTACTGTATAGTAGTGGTGGTTGTTGTATTGTACGTATGACGTACCGGTCACTTGTGACCAGCACTGCTGCCTATTAGTAAAGGTTTCAGTGTGACCTAGCCTATTAGTAGTGTTAACATTTGAGGTTATGTCGCTATTTGTATCGACCTTATTACTTTATAGTAGTGTTGGTTGTTGTATTGTACGTATGACGTACCGGTCACTTGTAACCAGCACTGCCACCTATTAGTAAAGGTTTCAGTGTGACCTAGCCTATTAGTAGTGTTAACATTTGAGGTTATGTCGCTATTTGTATCGACTTTATTACTGTATAGTAGTGGTGGTTGTTGTATTGTACGTATGACGTACCGGTCACTTGTGACCAGCACTGCCACCTATTAGTAAAGGTTTCAGTGTGACCTAGCCTATTAGTAGTGTTAACATTTGAGGTTATGTCGCTATTTGTATCGACCTTATTACTTTATAGTAGTGTTGGTTGTTGTATTGTACGTATGACGTACCGGTCACTTGTGACCCGCACTGCCACCTATTAGTAAAGGTTTCAGTGTAGCCTTTATTTTTATAGTGTGACCTTCAACGCTTCATATTTTAACTTGAATTAAGTCATAAGTAATGATTTCATAAACACAGATGATTTTTTAATATAGGTTATATTGTAGAACAGTTGTTTTATCACTTAGGTTATGTTACTTTATTTATTGTAAATTATTAGTTGAAATTATAAAAATATATTAATTTATGTTATCAATTTGTAAAATATACTATGCTTTTTAGATTATACTATAAATAAAATAAATAGGCCTATAATAATTTATTTATATTTCAATAAATCTTACTATGAACAATTCAATTACTGAATTAAAACTGTTTGTTAATTCAATGAATTATATATTATTATTCCAATTTTTTTAAATGAAAACGTTTTTAAGCGCGTTTGACACTTTTTAAGAATAGATTTCAATTAATTTCAAATTCTCAGAAGGAAATTTAAATATTATAATTTCTGGAATTTTTTTTCATACAGAGTTGACGGTAAACTTAGAACTGTTAATAAACGTGCTTGTACAATGTGCGTAAAAACATCTATCTATGTAGCTTAGTTTGGAGATGAATACATATTTCAGAAATTAAAACTTTTGAATAGTACCTAATTGTCATTACTAGCCATGGCTTACAAACCACAGCTTTCGATTCATGGGAGAGTAGCTATAACAGAGAATTAAATATTTTTAACGAATTACCAAAGAAGCTCGTAGTCAAAATATTTTTTTTGCAAAATTGTGATTTTTGAAAAAAAAAATTATTTTTTGCATGACATTGTTATTTCTAACCTGATATCCTAAATAAATACAACTTTCTATATGAAAAAAAATTTAATATTCATTGAGTACTCTGCAAGTTTAAAATTAATTTAATGTTAGAAGAAATTTAATTCACTCATTTGTCAATATGTGTCTAATATTAAGAGTTAGGATTGTGCAAAAAACTTTATTTAATTTCTTAAATTTTGTTTCGAAAGTATACAAGTTTTTTCCAACTGCAAACTTTCTTAGCTTTAAGAAATCTGTCCTTGAGAAAATATATAAACCTATTTTATACCTACATTGTAATATAGGTTATACCTGACTTTAGAAATGCCATCATTGGCAGTAGTAGAGATTGGGCTTGTTGAGATGGGACACTTGAGTCGTGGGGGAAAACCCAGCCTTCAGGCGGTCTTACGTCATTAACCCTTTCAACCCTTTAGCCTTCAGGCGGTCTTACGTCATTAACCCTTTTAATCCTATTAACCCTTTTAACCCTTTCAACCCTTTCAACCCTTTAGCCTTCAGGCGGTCTTACGTCATTAACCCTTTTAATCCTTTTAGTTAACCCTTTCCCTTTCAAGACTGGTGCCGTCGATTCTGAAAAAAATCGTTTTACCTGAGCCGTATTCGAACCCCGTATGTGTTCAGAACCATCAACGCTAACCTCTCGGCTAACTTGTCCAAACAATAGAGACGCTTTTATTTGTGCTATATGACCAGTATTGTCGTTAGTCTTCTTGCATGATAGGATGTCATTGATCCTTTCTCAAGGGTTGAAAGGGTTAAAAGGGTTGAAAGGGCTGAAAGGGCTAAAAGGGTTGAAAGGGTTAAAAGGGTTGAAAGGGTTAAAGGGTTAAAAGGGTTGAAAGGGTTAAAAGGGTTAAAAGGGTTAAAAGGATTGAAAGGGTTAAAACGGTTAAAACGGTTAAATGGGTTAAAAGGGTTAAAAAGGGTTAAAAGGGTTAAAACGGTTAAAACGGTTAAAAGGGTTAAAAGGGTTAAAAAGGGTTAAAAAGGGTTAAAAGGGTTAAAAGGGTTGAAATGGTTAAAAGGATTGAAAGGGTTAAAACGGTTAAAACGGTTAAATGGGTTAAAAGGGTTAAAAAGGGTTAAAAGGGTTAAAACGGTTAAAACGGTTAAAAGGGTTAAAAAGGGTTAAAAAGGGTTAAAAGGGTTAAAAGGGTTGAAATGGTTAAAAGGGGTAAAAGGGTTAAAAGGGTTAAAAGGGTTAAAAGGGTTGAAAGGGTTAAAAGGGTTAAAAGGGTTAAAAAGGGTTGAAAGAGTTAAAAGGGGTAAAAAGGGTTGAAAGGGGTTAAAAGGGTTGAAAGGGTTAAAAAGGGTTGAAAGGGGTTAAAAGGGTTGAAAGGGTTAAAAGGGTTGAAAGGGTTAAAAGGGTTGAAAGGGTTAAAAAGGGTTGAAAGGGTTAAAAGGGTTGAGCGGGTTAAACGAAAGGGTTGAAAGGGTTGAAAGGGTTTGAAGTCCAAGTTGACCTGATGTCAAAAATCGTCGTATTCGTACCTTCTGCGCCCCGTCTTGAGGAAATAATGTCTTTAGGCGTAATCAACATGCTAGTACTGTATGAACTTGTTTACTTCCAAGCTTAATTGTTTTCTTTATTATTTATAATTCTTATAAATCAAACGAATATAAATAGAATATTGGAGTTTTATTATTTTATTTTTCTAAAACAAGACGTTTGGCTCGTTATATGAAATATATTCTTGTTTAAAAGACAGTAAGTTATACACTGTGTATAAACACTGATATTTCAACACGAAAATATAAATGACATTATTTGCAAGTAAAACACATAGTACAGGAGTATGTTACATCTAAGTATAAATTAAATGGTCATTAAGTTTTAATTATTCAATTAGCATATATAGTATTATATTTTTTTAATTAAAGAAATTAAACTTTATAAATAGAATATAAGAAAAGTCAATTACAATATACGTGATTCTTTGTTGATAAAGTATGTGGCAATTCCTAATCCAGAGGTATCCGACAGAGGGTGGTGGAGTGGTGCCTTAGCCTATATTAATTTACCCGATGACGCCGTATTCGAAACCCTTTAAAAAATCTGGTACCTCCCAAACGCCTCAGGTCTTGTCACTGCCTCCCAAACGCCTCAGGTCTTGTCACTGCCTCCCAAACGCCTCAGGTCTTGTTATTACTGTATTCAAGAGATACTGATTCTGTACCTCCCTTATCCAAACGCCTCAAGTCCGATACCTTCCTGGTCATTGACTCTACCCTGTACCTCCCTTATCCAAATGCCTCAAGTCTTATCATTATCCGTACTCTGTAAATTAATTATTGGTTTTACATAGGCTAATGACAGATCACAAACAATTAATTCATGCTCTAAACGTTTTACATTTCTTTCTGAAATTCTTTTCCCAGAGCTCGTTTTTATCACCAATATACAACGTGATTTACAATTTTAAAATTCATAACATTACAAAAAAAAAACATAATAAAAAAATCAACAATACCGAACTTTTAATAAATAATCTTATTTACAAGTCATTTTAGTTAATTGTCTGTGATCTGTCATTAGTCTATATAACAGCATTTACAAAATCAAAGTCGTTTATCAGATTTACTGTCGCTTCGTTTCTAGATTATTTTTGTCAATAAATGCGTAGATGCTGACTTGTTTCGTAAATTACTTTTGTCGTGATTGTTACTTTTGCCTTTGGCAGAGAAAACGAATTGAAATATCTCAAACTGTTCTAGTTTCAGTAGAGAAAACGAAACTGAAATTGCTCAAACTGTTTATTCTAGTTTTACTATATAATTAGGAATTTCCTACTTCAACACAATAGCAGTTGATTGTTGGTTCAGTTGTTTGCTAGACTTTCTTAGAGGTAAGTCAAGGTTTTGTTATTGTCAATATTTTAACTAATAACCACAAAATAACTTTATTTATTCACTTCTTGAGCTACTGTAGCCTATGTTATAATATCTTAAATTATAAACCCAAAAACAGAGGATATCAACCTTAATTCTAGACATGTTCGTGTTATTCTTCGTATGCAAAATACTATACAAAGTAAGTTTAAAAACATGTAAAGAATCCCTTTGTCGTAATTCTTAACTATGTATTTACACATTAATTTCTACTACAATTAATTTTAATACGTTAATTACTACCGCATCTACTCTATGACTTTATTCCCATACAAACACTCAAATGCTTTTTGAGTTAAGTGATAAAGTTTTCGATTACCTATTGAACTCTTTCAAATCCTTCTATTAGTTCATACCATCGTTACATATAACTTGTTTAAATTTTCAACCGTTAATAAAATACTTAATAAGTTAAATACACATTATTACAAGTAATATAAACAAACATGTTTAAAACCAATTCCCACTTAGGTCAACAAAGAAATATTTTATGTTAATTAATTTTTTTTATTAAATAATCACAATTAATATTAATAAAGTAACATAACCAATGTGTTAAAACATCTGTTCTACAACATGGCCTACAATTTAAATCAGCTGTTTTATGAAATTATATGTTATCATTTGTTTTAGGTCAAGTGGGGAGAAAAAACTATATTAAATACCTTGCCCCTTTTGTGAAACATTTTTCTAAAATATAAATCTAAAATATTTGAGAAACTGTATTACCATGAAGTGCTATCTACTACAAGTTTAAAAATGTTGAATAAATGAATTTACTATGGTGCTTTTAATAATTCTACTTATTTGTTTTCATATTTTGCGATTACATTTTTATAAATATTGTATATTTAATATTTTATATTTTTGTTCTCAGTTTATTAGTGTATTATAAATTGTTAAATTGGCTTTCATGTTAAATAAAGAGTCAAATACACAATATTACAAGTAATATAAACAAACATGCTTAAAAACAAATTTCCACTTTGATCAACAAAGAAATATTGTATGTTAATTAATTTTTTATTGAATAATTACAATTAATATTAATAAAGTAACATAACCATTGTGTTAAAACACCTGTTCTACAACATGACCTACAATTTAAATCAGCTGTTTTATGAAATTATATGTTATCACTTGTTTTAGGTCAAGTGGAAAGAAAAAACTATATTAAATACCTTGCCCATTTTGTGAAACATTTTTCTAAAATATAAATCTAAAATATTCACAACATTCCGACTCTCATGACATTCCTGTTAAACATTAATCTTATATTAAAGTTAAAATAATATATACTCCAAACATGATGTAAAATCTTAACCTATTTAAAAGTAATTTCTGTGATATCAACACAGTTGATGAAGTGTTATAAGGAATTGAAAGAAAATAATGTAAAGCATATAAAAACTTAAAGAGAGTTCAAACTATTAAATGATGGTACCGTCAGATCCAGAAGATTTACTGATGAATCGAATTTGTAGTTATTACAGG
The DNA here is from genome assembly GCA_036971475.1 of Prosapia bicincta. Taxonomy (NCBI): domain Eukaryota; kingdom Metazoa; phylum Arthropoda; class Insecta; order Hemiptera; family Cercopidae; genus Prosapia; species Prosapia bicincta. Next base: position 162,644,386 of record JBAIZL010000001.1, read on the forward strand.
GTATAAACGAAAATTTACGAAATTATTACCAACTGAAAAATATATTATGTGTTACATGTTCATATTCTTAGTGTATAAAAGAAATATTTTATATTGATTGTTGTTTATAAAGAAAATTAGTATTAAATAATTCTTATGGCCTTTTCGAACAATTTGCATGGAATAATGTTTTTTCAATTATGTGATAAAAAAGGTTTTGACAATTTAAGAGTATTTCTTAGCTAGTAGCAATTTATCAAGCAATAATTATAAACTATTAATAAAATAATACTTTGTATTTACAAAGTATTTTCATTTACATTAATTTTGTCAGTTTAAATTCTAAAGTTAACAGGTTTTCATTGAAAAATATATAGTCTACATAGGTTAAACACAATATTAGCAATTTCTAATGTTGCATATTGACATTATAAAATAAATCTGTAACAAATGTTTAAATTTATATAAAATATATTTATAAGCTGCATTAATTAGTTGCTATTTGTTGTTTCATGCTACGTCAATGGAAGGGTTGGTGATCTATACGGAGGTAACCATTCCTTAACCAAATTGACCTGATGATGTCAAAAATAGTCGTACCTTGTGTGTCCTGTCTTGAGGAAATACTCAACCCGATACGGACTTGCTACCCATTTCCTACCCTTATTCGAACCGTGGATGGCAAAGATCTTGCTCGGTTATTTACGTAGTCCTGCCTTTATAGTGCTACGACTGTCTCACAGGTAAGTTCTAATTTAGTATTTCATTTGAAAAAAATGTTTGTCTAAACTATGGCATAATATTTAAAGCTAAGTAAAACCAATTTTATTTTGTTATATACCACAAGACATGTGTTTACAAAATATTTTAAGTTTAGTTTATAACGATGACCTTGGAAGATTAAATGGTCTTTCTCTTCAATTTAGATTGTCACACAAGACGACAGTATTATATTTTCTATAATCAAATATAAATATTTTTTAGAATTATTCTTTTAGAAAGATTTTATGCCGCTTATGTTAACTTTGTGCTTAGTTTAGATCACCTATATTTTAAATCACTGCAACCTATATGTACAGTGCTTTTCAGAGATGAATCTAGACATGCTTAATGCATGTTTTGTCTAAGTAACAGTTTTGGCAAGTTGATATTTTAATCGTATAGATTATTCTCTAACAAAGGGCCCATACCTTATTTATAATCATGTTCTATTCTTCTTATGCATATAGATACGATTCTGTTCCGAAATATATAATTTGACATTTTAAAATAACATTAAATAAGTCGTACATATCATCCTGTAACAGATCTTATGGATGCCTAAACGGCTGAACAGAAGTTAAATTTAAAGAGTTTTTTTAACCTAGGATGGTTCTTGTGAGGTTTGGTATAGGTCTAGGAGCGTTCATAAACCGATGTATCTTATGAATGCCTAAGCCGATGTTAATTTGAACGGTTTACATTAACCATAAACAATGCACCAATCATTGACAAACATACTTGATAGTCACACGAATAACTATACGTTGAGATAAACTTTGTATGTTAACCACTTAATGAAATGAAACATTGTCTATCCTATTGCAGTAAATGAAATGAATTATTTAAGTGTTTGATTTTCTTATTGTTTTAGGTCAAGTGGAAAGAAAAAACTATATTAAATACCTTGCCCCTTTTGTGAAACATTTTTCTAAAATATAAATCTAAAATATTTGAGAAACTGTATTACCATGAAGTGCTATCTACTACAAGTTTAAAAATGTTGATAAATGAATTTACTATGGTGCTTTTAATAATTCTACTTATTTGTTTTCATATTTTGCGATTACATTTTTATAAATATTGTATATTTAATATTTTATATTTTTTTGTTCTCAGTTTATTAGTGTATTATAAATTGTTAAATTGGCTTTCATGTTAAATAAAGAGTCAAATACACAATATTACAAGTAATATAAACAAACATGCATCTTAATAGAAAAAACTGCACTTTTATAATTTAATTCTATAAACTTCTCTAATTAAAAACAATATTATTTTCTGTGTAATTTAAGTGAATAGAAAACAATTGTATTTTTTGACTGACATGTATTTTTATTGAAATAATTAGTCTTTTAAAAATGGAAAGAAGCTAAATTACAAATAATATTGTGAATTTGATTCACGTAGTGGGTAAAATAAATATTATGTATTGTAATAATACATAAATCGTTTGTAATAGACTTTTCTAGTATTGTATTTTTAAAGTTCAAGCATTGTACTATCGCATTGTAATAGAAGGAATATTCATTTTAAAGGAAATGGAGGAATCGTTTTCAAATGCCAAGTTGGACAAAACACAGTGTAAGTATATTTTTAACAGGTACATACATGCATACTTACATACATACATAAATACATACATATATACATAAGTACTTGATTTTCTGTCTGAGTTCCGAACGATAATTGTTCATATTAGCATTTTTCATTATTATAATTTTCATTAATGTTATTTCATTGCGTTAATACCGTTTCAAAGTTAATTAACAAAATAGTACCTATGTTCTTCATCTAAGCATTGTTCCTTCACTTCTAAGCATTGTTATCTTTATTTTTATTGATATCTAAATTTTTACTGTGTGTAAAATGACAAGTTTAATAGAATTTAAATGATAAGAGTAAAATTCTTGAGAATTCATCTATGTGTGACTAAAATTCACCAGATATCTTGAATTTTGAAACAGACAAGTCAATTGTTCCATTAACAAGTGAAAATGCTTTAAAAGAAGCTCTCACAGATATCATTCAAAATTTGTTGCACTAATCTTTAAAAACAGAGAAACATAAGTATTTAGAATAGATAGGAGTTATAAATATTTGATTTTGCTACAAAAGAAACAATTTTGTACATTTGTCTACAAAAACTTGTTGACATAAATGCAACAATGGTTGCCGTATTTAAAGACAATGCTATTTTTGCTCTGTAGATCTCATTAGGAACGATCGATTAAACGGGCATTTCTACTATCCTGAGCAACTATCTTCAATTATCTTTATACACGAATACTTCACATAGTGGGTAATAGAATTGTTTGTATCATTTCTTTAATTTATAATAAATATTATGTATTGTAATAATACATAAATCGTTTTTAATAGACTTTTCTAGTATTGTATTTTTAAAAAAATCAATCATTGTACTAATGCATTGAAATAGAAGGAATATTCTTTTTTTTTTTTTTTTTTTTTTTTTTAAATGAAATGGAGGAATCTTTTTCAAATGCCAAATTGGACAAAACACAGTGTAAGTATATTTTTAACAGGTACATACATGCATACATACATACATACATATTTAATCACTATACTAATGCATTGTAATAGAAGATATATTCTGTTTTAATGAAATGGAGGAATCGTTTTCAAATACCAAATTGGACAAAACACAGTGTAAGTATATTTTTAACAGGTACATACATGCATACATACATACATACATATATACATACATATATACATAAAGTACATAAAAATATTTTTCGATGTTTCGATTGCAGATTTAAAAGTATTCTTATCTGTGTAAGCTTTCTTGACAATAGTTAACATTAGAAATAACCTAGGCTTTCTAGGCAGTATAATATAGAAAATATTTCAACTGAAAATGTCTAATAATGAAGTACAACTGCTGTATTCCTGAATAATAGGAAAATTAAGCCTATTATTAATTTCTAAGACAACTGTTGAGGATATTATTATAAAGTATTGAGAAAAGGGTTGAGGAAGGGGTTAAGAAATGATCAATGACCCTGGATAATGTCCACCTGAGACAATTCCGAGCTCTGTACAAACTATCACGTGACATGATTTTGTCAAGAAAGAAGACTCACAATACGCCCATGATTTTGTTAAGAACGGATTTAGGGGAAAAGGGTTAAGGAAAGGTATTTAATATAACTTTTGAAAGAAGTATTTAAATCATTTTAAATATTTAGTGTTGTAAATATATGTACAAATTATTATTATTATTTTTAATTCACCTACTAATCATTAAGCGTTATCAAAGACATACTATCATTATTGCTATCAAGTTAACAAATAGTCATTGCCACAGGTAGCTTCAGTAATCCAATATTTTTGTGTATTATTACAATACATAATATTTATTTTTAATTAAAGAAATTAATACAAACAATTCTGTTACACACTACGTAAAACTAGTTTATAACAATATTATTTTTAATTAAAATTCATTACATTTTTTAAATACTATTGTTTTCAATGAAAGAAATTATATATTATTAAATTGTTTTGCTCTTCAAACTTTGTATAAGTAATATCAAAACGAAAATTACATAATTACATTTAAAAAGTACAGTTTTTTTTCAAAAGACTATGCAAATCATTTAATTAATAAATATTTTCATGTTAAAGTACCAAAGTATTTATAAACTGTATGATTTGCATATGCAATATCAAAATACTATATTTGTAAAAATACTAATAATTCAATTCTACTATAGTTGATGAATAAAAATACTCACTGTATTAGTGTTCAGAAAAAGATCATCTACGTTCTTCGAAGAAATTCAACCATTTCTCTTCACTCTTAGTTCCAATTCAACTGTTCGTTCAAAATTGTCTACTTGTTTATTAGCAATTTCTCAAAATTTCCAAAGTTGTTTTTCAAGGTTGAGATGAGTCACTTGAGTCCTTGGAAAAAAGCCTTCAGGCGGGCATTAGCTTACGTCATTAACCCATTTATTTAATCCTTTCGTTTAACTCTTTCATTTAACCCTTTCAACCCTTTCATTTAACCCTTTTCCTTAACCCTTTCACCCCTTTTCCGCTTAACCCCTTCAACTCTAATCTCAGTGCTAAGACAATAGCTCCGTAAGGAAAACCTACCACTTCATGAACTACGACAACAGCAAGGTGTGGACGGCTACCAATACATTACTTATCACAGCTACCAACACATAACTCGTCACACTAGCTAAGTAAATAGCGCTACGATTGAATAGCCTATCACACAGGCCAAATGAGGGTCACTAACTAAACCATCACAATATCTCTGTACATGGCAGATGGCGTGATGATCCTCATCTTTATCGCACACCTAACAGTAGGTTAGGTTAGAAGCACTCTGGCTAGCTTAGGTTAGTGGGTTGAAAATAATTTTTCTAAAAACTACCCCTCTAGACGTGGTTGAACACCCAACAGTAGGTTAGGTTAGAAGCACTCTGGCTAGCTTAGGTTAGTGGGTTGAAAATAATTTTTCCTAAAAACTACCCCTCTAGACGTGGTTGAACCCTCCCCCAAGGCTACGATCAAGGTCACATCGACCACCTGCATCATCCAAAACCACCCCTAACTTCTACAACCACAGGTCAGTGATGCCCGTGATGGAGATACGACCAACCTTTGAAAGTTAGGGGTGGTTTTGGATGATGCAGGCGGTCGATGTGACCTTGATCGTAGCCTTGGGGGAGGGTTCAACCACGTCTAGAGGGGTAGTTTTTAGGAAAAATTATTTTCAACCCACTAACCTAAGCTAGCCAGAGTGCTTCTAACCTAACCTACTGTTGGGTGTTCAACCACGTCTAGAGGGGTAGTTTTTAGAAAAATTATTTTCAACCCACTAACCTAAGCTAGCCAGAGTGCTTCTAACCTAACCTACTGTTAGGTGTGCGATAAAGATGAGGATCATCACGCCATCTGCCATGTACAGAGATATTGTGATGGTTTAGTTAGTGACCCTCATTTGGCCTGTGTGATAGGCTATTCAATCGTAGCGCTATTTACTTAGCTAGTGTGACGAGTTATGTGTTGGTAGCTGTGATAAGTAATGTATTGGTAGCCGTCCACACCTTGCTGTTGTCGTAGTTCATGAAGTGGTAGGTTTTCCTTACGGAGCTATTGTCTTAGCACTGAGATTAGAGTTGAAGGGGTTAAGCGGAAAAGGGGTGAAAGGGTTAAGGAAAAGGGTTAAATGAAAGGGTTGAAAGGGTTAAATGAAAGAGTTAAACGAAAGGATTAAATAAATGGGTTAATGACGTAAGCTAATGCCCGCCTGAAGGCTTTTTTCCAAGGACTCAAGTGACTCATCTCAACCTTGAAAAACAACTTTGGAAATTTTGAGAAATTGCTAATAAACAAGTAGACAATTTTGAACGAACAGTTGAATTGGAACTAAGAGTGAAGAGAAATGGTTGAATTTCTTCGAAGAACGTAGATGATCTTTTTCTGAACACTAATACAGTGAGTATTTTTATTCATCAACTATAGTAGAATTGAATTATTAGTATTTTTACAAATATAGTATTTTGATATTGCATATGCAAATCATACAGTTTATAAATACTTTGGTACTTTAACATGAAAATATTTATTAATTAAATGATTTGCATAGTCTTTTGAAAAAAAACTGTACTTTTTAAATGTAATTATGTAATTTTCGTTTTGATATTACTTATACAAAGTTTGAAGAGCAAAACAATTTAATAATATATAATTTCTTTCATTGAAAACAATAGTATTTAAAAAATGTAATGAATTTTAATTAAAAATAATATTGTTATAAACTAGTTTTACGTAGTGTGTAACAGAATTGTTTGTATTAATTTCTTTAATTAAAAATAAATATTATGTATTGTAATAATACACAAAAATATTGGATTACTGAAGCTACCTGTGGCAATGACTATTTGTTAACTTGATAGCAATAATGATAGTATGTCTTTGATAACGCTTAATGATTAGTAGGTGAATTAAAAATAATAATAATAATTTGTACATATATTTACAACACTAAATATTTAAAATGATTTAAATACTTCTTTCAAAAGTTATATTAAATACCTTTCCTTAACCCTTTTTCCCTAAATCCGTTCTTAACAAAATCATGGGCGTATTGTGAGTCTTCTTTCTTGACAAAATCATGTCACGTGATAGTTTGTACAGAGCTCGGAATTGTCTCAGGTGGACATTATCCAGGGTCATTGATCATTTCTTAACCCCTTCCTCAACCCTTTTCTCAATACTTTATAATAATATCCTCAACAGTTGTCTTAGAAATTAATAATAGGCTTAATTTTCCTATTATTCAGGAATACAGCAGTTGTACTTCATTATTAGACATTTTCAGTTGAAATATTTTCTATATTATACTGCCTAGAAAGCCTAGGTTATTTCTAATGTTAACTATTGTCAAGAAAGCTTACACAGATAAGAATACTTTTAAATCTGCAATCGAAACATCGAAAAATATTTTTATGTACTTTATGTATATATGTATGTATATATGTATGTATGTATGTATGCATGTATGTACCTGTTAAAAATATACTTACACTGTGTTTTGTCCAATTTGGTATTTGAAAACGATTCCTCCATTTCATTAAAACAGAATATATCTTCTATTACAATGCATTAGTATAGTGATTAAATATGTATGTATGTATGTATGCATGTATGTACCTGTTAAAAATATACTTACACTGTGTTTTGTCCAATTTGGCATTTGAAAAAGATTCCTCCATTTCATTTAAAAAAAAAAAAAAAAAAAAAAAAAGAATATTCCTTCTATTTCAATGCATTAGTACAATGATTGATTTTTTTAAAAATACAATACTAGAAAAGTCTATTAAAAACGATTTATGTATTATTACAATACATAATATTTATTATAAATTAAAGAAATGATACAAACAATTCTATTACCCACTATGTGAAGTATTCGTGTATAAAGATAATTGAAGATAGTTGCTCAGGATAGTAGAAATGCCCGTTTAATCGATCGTTCCTAATGAGATCTACAGAGCAAAAATAGCATTGTCTTTAAATACGGCAACCATTGTTGCATTTATGTCAACAAGTTTTTGTAGACAAATGTACAAAATTGTTTCTTTTGTAGCAAAATCAAATATTTATAACTCCTATCTATTCTAAATACTTATGTTTCTCTGTTTTTAAAGATTAGTGCAACAAATTTTGAATGATATCTGTGAGAGCTTCTTTTAAAGCATTTTCACTTGTTAATGGAACAATTGACTTGTCTGTTTCAAAATTCAAGATATCTGGTGAATTTTAGTCACACATAGATGAATTCTCAAGAATTTTACTCTTATCATTTAAATTCTATTAAACTTGTCATTTTACACACAGTAAAAATTTAGATATCAATAAAAATAAAGATAACAATGCTTAGAAGTGAAGGAACAATGCTTAGATGAAGAACATAGGTACTATTTTGTTAATTAACTTTGAAACGGTATTAACGCAATGAAATAACATTAATGAAAATTATAATAATGAAAAATGCTAATATGAACAATTATCGTTCGGAACTCAGACAGAAAATCAAGTACTTATGTATATATGTATGTATTTATGTATGTATGTAAGTATGCATGTATGTACCTGTTAAAAATATACTTACACTGTGTTTTGTCCAACTTGGCATTTGAAAACGATTCCTCCATTTCCTTTAAAATGAATATTCCTTCTATTACAATGCGATAGTACAATGCTTGAACTTTAAAAATACAATACTAGAAAAGTCTATTACAAACGATTTATGTATTATTACAATACATAATATTTATTTTACCCACTACGTGAATCAAATTCACAATATTATTTGTAATTTAGCTTCTTTCCATTTTTAAAAGACTAATTATTTCAATAAAAATACATGTCAGTCAAAAAATACAATTGTTTTCTATTCACTTAAATTACACAGAAAATAATATTGTTTTTAATTAGAGAAGTTTATAGAATTAAATTATAAAAGTGCAGTTTTTTCTATTAAGATGCATGTTTGTTTATATTACTTGTAATATTGTGTATTTGACTCTTTATTTAACATGAAAGCCAATTTAACAATTTATAATACACTAATAAACTGAGAACAAAAAAATATAAAATATTAAATATACAATATTTATAAAAATGTAATCGCAAAATATGAAAACAAATAAGTAGAATTATTAAAAGCACCATAGTAAATTCATTTATCAACATTTTTAAACTTGTAGTAGATAGCACTTCATGGTAATACAGTTTCTCAAATATTTTAGATTTATATTTTAGAAAAATGTTTCACAAAAGGGGCAAGGTATTTAATATAGTTTTTTCTTTCCACTTGACCTAAAACAATAAGAAAATCAAACACTTAAATAATTCATTTCATTTACTGCAATAGGATAGACAATGTTTCATTTCATTAAGTGGTTAACATACAAAGTTTATCTCAACGTATAGTTATTCGTGTGACTATCAAGTATGTTTGTCAATGATTGGTGCATTGTTTATGGTTAATGTAAACCGTTCAAATTAACATCGGCTTAGGCATTCATAAGATACATCGGTTTATGAACGCTCCTAGACCTATACCAAACCTCACAAGAACCATCCTAGGTTAAAAAAACTCTTTAAATTTAACTTCTGTTCAGCCGTTTAGGCATCCATAAGATCTGTTACAGGATGATATGTACGACTTATTTAATGTTATTTTAAAATGTCAAATTATATATTTCGGAACAGAATCGTATCTATATGCATAAGAAGAATAGAACATGATTATAAATAAGGTATGGGCCCTTTGTTAGAGAATAATCTATACGATTAAAATATCAACTTGCCAAAACTGTTACTTAGACAAAACATGCATTAAGCATGTCTAGATTCATCTCTGAAAAGCACTGTACATATAGGTTGCAGTGATTTAAAATATAGGTGATCTAAACTAAGCACAAAGTTAACATAAGCGGCATAAAATCTTTCTAAAAGAATAATTCTAAAAAATATTTATATTTGATTATAGAAAATATAATACTGTCGTCTTGTGTGACAATCTAAATTGAAGAGAAAGACCATTTAATCTTCCAAGGTCATCGTTATAAACTAAACTTAAAATATTTTGTAAACACATGTCTTGTGGTATATAACAAAATAAAATTGGTTTTACTTAGCTTTAAATATTATGCCATAGTTTAGACAAACATTTTTTTCAAATGAAATACTAAATTAGAACTTACCTGTGAGACAGTCGTAGCACTATAAAGGCAGGACTACGTAAATAACCGAGCAAGATCTTTGCCATCCACGGTTCGAATAAGGGTAGGAAATGGGTAGCAAGTCCGTATCGGGTTGAGTATTTCCTCAAGACAGGACACACAAGGTACGACTATTTTTGACATCATCAGGTCAATTTGGTTAAGGAATGGTTACCTCCGTATAGATCACCAACCCTTCCATTGACGTAGCATGAAACAACAAATAGCAACTAATTAATGCAGCTTATAAATATATTTTATATAAATTTAAACATTTGTTACAGATTTATTTTATAATGTCAATATGCAACATTAGAAATTGCTAATATTGTGTTTAACCTATGTAGACTATATATTTTTCAATGAAAACCTGTTAACTTTAGAATTTAAACTGACAAAATTAATGTAAATGAAAATACTTTGTAAATACAAAGTATTATTTTATTAATAGTTTATAATTATTGCTTGATAAATTGCTACTAGCTAAGAAATACTCTTAAATTGTCAAAACCTTTTTTATCACATAATTGAAAAAACATTATTCCATGCAAATTGTTCGAAAAGGCCATAAGAATTATTTAATACTAATTTTCTTTATAAACAACAATCAATATAAAATATTTCTTTTATACACTAAGAATATGAACATGTAACACATAATATATTTTTCAGTTGGTAATAATTTCGTAAATTTTCGTTTATACCCTGTAATAACTACAAATTCGATTCATCAGTAAATCTTCTGGATCTGACGGTACCATCATTTAATAGTTTGAACTCTCTTTAAGTTTTTATATGCTTTACATTATTTTCTTTCAATTCCTTATAACACTTCATCAACTGTGTTGATATCACAGAAATTACTTTTAAATAGGTTAAGATTTTACATCATGTTTGGAGTATATATTATTTTAACTTTAATATAAGATTAATGTTTAACAGGAATGTCATGAGAGTCGGAATGTTGTGAATATTTTAGATTTATATTTTAGAAAAATGTTTCACAAAATGGGCAAGGTATTTAATATAGTTTTTTCTTTCCACTTGACCTAAAACAAGTGATAACATATAATTTCATAAAACAGCTGATTTAAATTGTAGGTCATGTTGTAGAACAGGTGTTTTAACACAATGGTTATGTTACTTTATTAATATTAATTGTAATTATTCAATAAAAAATTAATTAACATACAATATTTCTTTGTTGATCAAAGTGGAAATTTGTTTTTAAGCATGTTTGTTTATATTACTTGTAATATTGTGTATTTGACTCTTTATTTAACATGAAAGCCAATTTAACAATTTATAATACACTAATAAACTGAGAACAAAAATATAAAATATTAAATATACAATATTTATAAAAATGTAATCGCAAAATATGAAAACAAATAAGTAGAATTATTAAAAGCACCATAGTAAATTCATTTATTCAACATTTTTAAACTTGTAGTAGATAGCACTTCATGGTAATACAGTTTCTCAAATATTTTAGATTTATATTTTAGAAAAATGTTTCACAAAAGGGGCAAGGTATTTAATATAGTTTTTTCTCCCCACTTGACCTAAAACAAATGATAACATATAATTTCATAAAACAGCTGATTTAAATTGTAGGCCATGTTGTAGAACAGATGTTTTAACACATTGGTTATGTTACTTTATTAATATTAATTGTGATTATTTAATAAAAAAAATTAATTAACATAAAATATTTCTTTGTTGACCTAAGTGGGAATTGGTTTTAAACATGTTTGTTTATATTACTTGTAATAATGTGTATTTAACTTATTAAGTATTTTATTAACGGTTGAAAATTTAAACAAGTTATATGTAACGATGGTATGAACTAATAGAAGGATTTGAAAGAGTTCAATAGGTAATCGAAAACTTTATCACTTAACTCAAAAAGCATTTGAGTGTTTGTATGGGAATAAAGTCATAGAGTAGATGCGGTAGTAATTAACGTATTAAAATTAATTGTAGTAGAAATTAATGTGTAAATACATAGTTAAGAATTACGACAAAGGGATTCTTTACATGTTTTTAAACTTACTTTGTATAGTATTTTGCATACGAAGAATAACACGAACATGTCTAGAATTAAGGTTGATATCCTCTGTTTTTGGGTTTATAATTTAAGATATTATAACATAGGCTACAGTAGCTCAAGAAGTGAATAAATAAAGTTATTTTGTGGTTATTAGTTAAAATATTGACAATAACAAAACCTTGACTTACCTCTAAGAAAGTCTAGCAAACAACTGAACCAACAATCAACTGCTATTGTGTTGAAGTAGGAAATTCCTAATTATATAGTAAAACTAGAATAAACAGTTTGAGCAATTTCAGTTTCGTTTTCTCTACTGAAACTAGAACAGTTTGAGATATTTCAATTCGTTTTCTCTGCCAAAGGCAAAAGTAACAATCACGACAAAAGTAATTTACGAAACAAGTCAGCATCTACGCATTTATTGACAAAAATAATCTAGAAACGAAGCGACAGTAAATCTGATAAACGACTTTGATTTTGTAAATGCTGTTATATAGACTAATGACAGATCACAGACAATTAACTAAAATGACTTGTAAATAAGATTATTTATTAAAAGTTCGGTATTGTTGATTTTTTTATTATGTTTTTTTTTGTAATGTTATGAATTTTAAAATTGTAAATCACGTTGTATATTGGTGATAAAAACGAGCTCTGGGAAAAGAATTTCAGAAAGAAATGTAAAACGTTTAGAGCATGAATTAATTGTTTGTGATCTGTCATTAGCCTATGTAAAACCAATAATTAATTTACAGAGTACGGATAATGATAAGACTTGAGGCATTTGGATAAGGGAGGTACAGGGTAGAGTCAATGACCAGGAAGGTATCGGACTTGAGGCGTTTGGATAAGGGAGGTACAGAATCAGTATCTCTTGAATACAGTAATAACAAGACCTGAGGCGTTTGGGAGGCAGTGACAAGACCTGAGGCGTTTGGGAGGCAGTGACAAGACCTGAGGCGTTTGGGAGGTACCAGATTTTTTAAAGGGTTTCGAATACGGCGTCATCGGGTAAATTAATATAGGCTAAGGCACCACTCCACCACCCTCTGTCGGATACCTCTGGATTAGGAATTGCCACATACTTTATCAACAAAGAATCACGTATATTGTAATTGACTTTTCTTATATTCTATTTATAAAGTTTAATTTCTTTAATTAAAAAAATATAATACTATATATGCTAATTGAATAATTAAAACTTAATGACCATTTAATTTATACTTAGATGTAACATACTCCTGTACTATGTGTTTTACTTGCAAATAATGTCATTTATATTTTCGTGTTGAAATATCAGTGTTTATACACAGTGTATAACTTACTGTCTTTTAAACAAGAATATATTTCATATAACGAGCCAAACGTCTTGTTTTAGAAAAATAAAATAATAAAACTCCAATATTCTATTTATATTCGTTTGATTTATAAGAATTATAAATAATAAAGAAAACAATTAAGCTTGGAAGTAAACAAGTTCATACAGTACTAGCATGTTGATTACGCCTAAAGACATTATTTCCTCAAGACGGGGCGCAGAAGGTACGAATACGACGATTTTTGACATCAGGTCAACTTGGACTTCAAACCCTTTCAACCCTTTCAACCCTTTCGTTTAACCCGCTCAACCCTTTTAACCCTTTCAACCCTTTTTAACCCTTTCAACCCTTTTAACCCTTTCAACCCTTTTAACCCTTTCAACCCTTTTAACCCCTTTCAACCCTTTTTAACCCTTTCAACCCTTTTAACCCCTTTCAACCCTTTTTACCCCTTTTAACTCTTTCAACCCTTTTTAACCCTTTTAACCCTTTTAACCCTTTCAACCCTTTTAACCCTTTTAACCCTTTTAACCCTTTTACCCCTTTTAACCATTTCAACCCTTTTAACCCTTTTAACCCTTTTTAACCCTTTTTAACCCTTTTAACCGTTTTAACCGTTTTAACCCTTTTAACCCTTTTTAACCCTTTTAACCCATTTAACCGTTTTAACCGTTTTAACCCTTTCAATCCTTTTAACCATTTCAACCCTTTTAACCCTTTTAACCCTTTTTAACCCTTTTTAACCCTTTTAACCCTTTTAACCGTTTTAACCGTTTTAACCCTTTTAACCCTTTTTAACCCTTTTAACCCATTTAACCGTTTTAACCGTTTTAACCCTTTCAATCCTTTTAACCCTTTTAACCCTTTTAACCCTTTCAACCCTTTTAACCCTTTAACCCTTTCAACCCTTTTAACCCTTTCAACCCTTTTAGCCCTTTCAGCCCTTTCAACCCTTTTAACCCTTTCAACCCTTGAGAAAGGATCAATGACATCCTATCATGCAAGAAGACTAACGACAATACTGGTCATATAGCACAAATAAAAGCGTCTCTATTGTTTGGACAAGTTAGCCGAGAGGTTAGCGTTGATGGTTCTGAACACATACGGGGTTCGAATACGGCTCAGGTAAAACGATTTTTTTCAGAATCGACGGCACCAGTCTTGAAAGGGAAAGGGTTAACTAAAAGGATTAAAAGGGTTAATGACGTAAGACCGCCTGAAGGCTAAAGGGTTGAAAGGGTTGAAAGGGTTAAAAGGGTTAATAGGATTAAAAGGGTTAATGACGTAAGACCGCCTGAAGGCTAAAGGGTTGAAAGGGTTAATGACGTAAGACCGCCTGAAGGCTGGGTTTTCCCCCACGACTCAAGTGTCCCATCTCAACAAGCCCAATCTCTACTATTGGCGACTAATCAGAATAAGCTAAAGAGCATTTTTCATGGCTCACCTTTAGGTATATCGTAAAATGTAACAGAATTAATATAAAATGTCAACAAAATGTCAGTGCAAGTTGACAAATGGCAGTAAAATGAAGGGCTAGCGTCAGTGTAACGTCGCCGTTGCTGGGAGTAGGACGTCTGTCGGTTGTCTATCGATTGTGCGTTTTCTTACAAGACAATACAGAAGGCTTTGGCTGTCAGGTGTGCTTGGTGTGTGTAGTGTTACAAGTGAATAATAGCTGGTTGTCGTTCAGTATAAATTATCAAATTGGGTGAATAACGATAGAGTATCGTGGATCGAGAAATTTCGGTCAAAATATTGTTAAACAAAGTTTTTATATAAGTTAAAGCCTTTAAACAATTTTGTTTACTGCAAGATGTGTAAAAACCGTGATTTAGAATTGTATTACCTACTATTAATATAATTCTAAACGTTACCTTTACTTATACGTCTGTACAGGTTTTATTGCGTCGATAGTTCATTTTACAATTAGGCCAGTAACAATCTCACAAACTTATTAGGCTAAATAAAAACATACGTAGATGAATGCACAACACAGGAATATACAGAGCCCAATGCAAGAAATGCAAAAAATAGAAACCCAACGCAAGAAAACTATATATTATAAAATATAATTTACCTAAATATGAAATACTGGTTATACTATATTTTTCCATAACGCCTATATATTATTTTAACGTACAATTTTATTACGAGTAATACTACAATAACGTCACATTCTGCCTAGATGTAATGTTTAATTTTAAATGTATATATATATATATATATAGGTCTATATATATATATATATATATATATATATATATATATATATATATATATCTCGCAATATGTATTCTTGTGTATTAATAAAGAACTAAGTCAAGATACAAATACAAGAATTATAATTGAATTTACAATTGTAAATGTTTGTAATTAATTACAATTGAATTATAATTGTAAATTCAATTATAATTCTTGTATTTGTATTTTGACTTAGTTCTTTATATATATATATATATATATATATATATATATATATATATATATATATTTATTTATTTATATATACAGACACACACACACTTTACGTTTCCTAAAATTTTATAAACGAAATTGTTCTGAGATGTAACATACGCATCCTACACACATACACTCTCTCTCTCACACACACAGACGCGCACGTATTTTCTTTTGTTATAAAAATAAACCTTTACGAAAAATCGAATGTAAATAAATGTATTTAAAATATTTTTGAGATTTGCAACAAAAAATTACTTGTTAACATATTTTTTTATAATTTGGAGAATGCAGACCACTGGAGATCGAATCTAAAAATTAGGGATGAGCCGATACTTAAAATTTTCGATTCCGATTCCGTTACTTATTTCCATTCTCTTTTCTCTAAAGCTATACAGACCTATATGGTATTAAAACAAATAAAAACATACACAAAACTCACAAATTTATCATTTATTTACTCATACGCATTTCAATGACCAAGTCATCATCATCAGTGAGTGTTACTGCTACAAACTCTAACTTACAACTATATGATATTGTCTGATAATGAATTTAGTAAACATCTTGGTCATATGTTGAAGCCTTTTAAAAGTTCCGTTTTTATGTAATAGGCTGCACAAAAGGTTCGACCTTGATTTATGAATAGGAATTTCTGAATGCATGACAAAGATATCGGATAAAAGTATTGATTTATTTAAAATTACAAATGTGAACTTCAATTCACAATTACAATATAACTTCAGTATTAGCCATTTTAGTTTGTATAACTGGAGAAATTGTAAATACTTTTGATTTTTGTTTCGTTTTGACCAGTATGAAGCGGGGGCGGACAGAGAGAGGGATATATATATATATATATATATATATATATATATATATATATAGAGAGAGAGAGAGAGAGAGGGAGAGGGAGAGAGAGAGGGAGAGGGAGAGAGAGAGAGAGCGAGAGAGAGAGAGAGAGAGAGCGAGAGAGAGAGAGGAGAAATGTAGGGAAGGGAGGTGGGTTAAAAAGCTTTTAAGTTTCAAGTTAAGAACCTGCCCCAATACAAAAAGCTACTGGAGGTGATATCGAAAGTTTTTTTTAACGAAATTAACTGTTGGTAATAGTAGGACTACTTCTTCAATATGTTGAGAATAAAGTGTTAACATTTATTCATACTTTACAAAATAGTCTAAAACCTTTAATATACATTTAAATCCATTTCTTTGCCTTTCTTTACATTACAGTATTTTTCTTTATTGACGCGTTTCAGAATAACTCCATTCCCCAAACGTCCAAATAGTACTCATTAATTTAAGTACTAATAAAATTTTAAGAATAGAATTATTCCGAAACGAGTTATATTTCAACAAAGAAATATATTGTAATGTTAGGAAAGGCAGAAAAATTTCTCCACAAAAATATTCCTAACAGAAGTGAAGCTGTATATATTAAAAATTTAAACCTTTAAGTAAAACTTTACATAAAAATGTTTCCGATATACTTTGTTGTTGCGTCATATATAACAATAATATTTTCGTTATTTCAAATCTGTATTTGCTTGAATCTTTTAATTCATTAAAAGTAACTAATACATAAATAAGACACAGGTGATAATTAACTACTTGTCCTATAAATTACACAGCACAGGTATTTTAACTGGTAAAAAGAGAAGAATCGGAATCACCACTTTAATCAACGGAGAATCGCGATGACGATACTCGATACTGTTAGAATCGTCGATTCCTGGAATCGAGAATTGGAATCGGCTCATCACTAATAATAGTATATTTAAAAGATTTTTGGGATTCAAAAAAGATATTTGTTTTAAATATTTTTTAAATTTGGTAATTGGAGACTTTCAGAGACTGCCCATTATGCCCATGCCTTAGGTCGGCACTGGCCTTATGTGTTTTGTTGAAGGACTGTCATTTATTGATCTACTTTACTGTTCATTTTGGTTTTTACGAAATGTCGGTCTTAGTTGAACACAAATTTTATTTTTAAATCTACATTTCCGACAAATAACAAAATCTACATGTGCGAATAACGAACCAGGGGAAACGCCAGATACATTCGTTCGTACTACTTCTCCTTCTTCACACTCCTTCAGTGCCTTCTAGAACACAAACATCTGCACGACCTTCGCTTTATCCTCAGCCGTCCGGAATAATGACTCGGTGCTGACGCCATACCATTGTCGAAATGTTTAACAATGTTCCTCTGTCTGGGTCACAATCATGCATAACATGACCGAAGTATTCAAGTTTACTTTGTTTTTTGTATGGTTTTAAGGAGTTCTATTAATTTTATTTCGTGTATTGATCTAGCTTGGTGCATGTTCGTTACTTTGTCTGACAGCCCGTTAAAGAATTATGTATAAATCTATATATAAACAACTTCTAATTTTTTTGCCACGTATTTTACCATTGTGTCAATGCCTCAGTTACAAGAGAATGGTAAATACGTAACATAGCGTGCACGGAGTGAAATGGTCATATCTCTTCCGGTTAGTCGTGTCTTGCCCTTTCTTTTCTGCATCTAATTTCTTGAGAGCCATCCGAGATAACTTATAACTTGCTGCTCTCTGAGTATTACCACTACCCATTGTAAACAAACGATGACTGAGGACACGATGGCTAGTTTCTAGTGAGCAATAATCATCTATTTTGTCACCTTCAAATGCAATTTATCTACTTCTGTGGCTTTCTCACAGCCTACAGTCAGAGGTTGACGAGATGAGTCTCACCTGGCATCCAATCACCTTGCTAATCCGTGTACCTTAGCAGACGCCTCAAACATGCCATAAACAATTACTCTCGTTTTGATCGATTTCAGTACTTGAAAGTAGAGGGAGTAGCCGCCTCTCGAGAGCAGGTTTGCTTCATCCTGTCCAGAACTTCCCCGTATTTCCAGTCCAGGGGATTATTTATGTTCTCTTATCCCCATATAAAGGGGCAACGAGTAGAATCCTTAATATTACTCCGATAGAGAGTGGGGTTTTCTTCAGGAGCGCAACTAAGCTCAGTGATGCTATCATCCGACCTGTCTTGTAACGGAGGTTTCCTGTTCTGAGCTTAATCTTACATATCCACGCTACTTCTTTATATTTTGTAGACAATAACAGTCACTCTTTAAAAAATCATTACTTTTCTTCTTACTAAGTCAGTAAATCGATCTTACAATTTACTCAGCCTACTTAGAAAAGAGTTATACCAATTAAGGCCATGAACTAGGAGTGATTTGGGTCTTTATTTTTAATAATGGCCTATAAATTAAAAACAACTGAATTGTTAGTCTCGTCGCTATAAACTGTTCAAGACAGAATATAAAGTAGAAAATTAGACTTATAGAGACGGACTTTGCAATCAAATACCAAATATCTTTAGGCTTATAAGGTTTGTACACAACTTTCAAAATACGAAATAGGAAAGTTCCGCTCGGATATCCCTTGCTAAACACTACTGTTAGTGAATATTTTGGACTTAGGACATTCCAGATCTAAATAAAGTGAACAAAAACACGCACACACACACACACACACACACACACCAGTTTACTAGTTACGAACACGCTTTTTAATATATATATATACACACACACACGCGCGCGCGCGCGCGCTCGCACATACTCACGCACGCGCGCGCGCGCGCTCGCACATACTCACGCACGCGCGCGCACACACACACACACACACACACACACACACCAGTTTACTAGTTACGAACACGCTTTTTAATATATATATATATATATATATATATATATATATATATATATATATATATATATATATAAAATTTGTTTTCTTGTATAATAATCAAAAACAACTGATGCTATTCAAATACAAGATTAAAAATTAATACATAATTCTTGTATTTGAAGTTTCAGTTGATTCTCGAAAATGAAGACACGTAATTTAAAGTCTTCGAAAGTTAACACGTATAGATATATAACAAGTAAGATTCTTGTTTAACACGTTCATTGCCAAGCTGGAAATTGGAATTTTGTGTAGTGGCCAAATTTTTGTTATTGTTTTATTTAGTTATATAGTGGCTCAAAATGAGTAAATATAATATTTACAAACTTTTAATATTATGCACTTAGGAATTAGGGTCTCTAATATCCATCACGCGATATAGCGTGATTGGCCATACATAAAGCGCTTTTGGCCAAATGGCCATATGGCCAAAAATCACGATATCGCTTGATATATAATTCGGCCTCAAAAGTTACATAGTTTACAAATAAAAGCCAATCAAACGTTCTGTAATGACTTTAATTAGCTGACATTTATAATCAGGCAAAATTTGAAAAACTCACTCTAGATTGTAATTCACTTATACATTCAAAATTTACAAAATGGTTTCAAAATCGAAAAATTTGTAGCATTGCAATCATGCAATTAAAAAAAAAACAGTCAAAACATATAGTGGAGCACCTGGACAATTTTACACTCAGTTGTGGTGTTTATCCTCTTTTTTTTATAGCAATTTCTGCAATCTTTTCTAGAAGTTGCATTTACTGTTATGCCGGTGCTGAGACGTCGCGGTTTGGCTTTTTCAATTTTAGTTAGCTTGTATTGAACTCGTTCTTGTCGGGTCTTCTGTGTTGTTTGTGGGTGAGATGTGGGTCAGAATCTAGTAATAACTCTTAGTTTCGCATTTCACTGAGCCTTTCCGAGGGTCCTGGTTGGTCACTAATAATTAAAAAATCAAAATCAACACTCAAATAATTAAAAATCTAAGTTCAAAACGCTAAATCAACGAATAACTAAGAACAAAATTTTGAATATGTCACTTTATTCAAACGCTACCACTGTGTGCACTGGCTGATAAGAACAAATCAAAATGGCTGGTGGCCATCCCCACTACAAAAACGCCAATCCCTTCCCTAGTGGCCAATATAAGTATTACGCACAATTTCGCTGTGGCCGCTATAATAATTCACTTAGAATTTGCATAGTAACGGCCACGCGATAACGCGTGATCGGCCATCCGGTAAGAACTGATATCACGCAATATATAGTGATGAATACTGAAGGTCTAACAGCACAATCAACGCTGTTTTCTTTCTACATTCCACATTTTATTTTATCCTTCACGCAATTGCAACTAAATCTTTTTCTCATAAATGATAACAAATGTTCCTGAATTTCTATATCAAACCGTTGAAGTAGAGATTTGGACGACGATCAACCGAAAGTGCAGACTAACTTAAGGGGCTTCGCTAGATGCTTGGAGCCTTATCAAGAAGGGCAACGCACCCCCACCCCTGTTCTTGGCTCATTAACCTCCTGAGCTTTTGTGTTCCGCAACCACTCGCCATTAAACTATTCTTGAAAGGGTCGAGGACCATACACAATCACAAGAGTGAAACATCGTGGAAACAGTTGCAAGCCGGAACAAAAGTCGAGGTTTCAGTTCGATCTCGATGGTTTTGCCATCATAACTAATGATTTTATGTCATTTCGCTTGACCTGAAGAACTATTAGCAACCCAGTTCATTTAATATATCTCTATAATTCTAGTTCATTTATATCACATTAAATTTTCATTTAGGATATTGACCGATATATTATTTCCCAACAGTTTTAAATGCAATTTCAGGTGGTTTTTTACACTTATACTAATGTTTTATTTATCTAGTGTCCACCCATTTTATACGTCGAGAATTTGAATTTACTATACTCCATTCATAGACGCCCTTTTTAAGTACATTTAAATTTAATTATGAATTTTATTATTTATAAAAGTACTAAATACTGCCAGATGGAATAAACATTTTTTGCACAGAAAAGTCGTCATGTCTTTAAGTTTGATGTTTTCGATACATCTATGTCGTAGAGCCGTCCTTAAAGAAAGTGAGGGCTGAAGCAAAAAAGATTTCCGAGGCCTTTTTTAAAAACGTGGTCTTTCCCGAAAATTTGTTAAAATTCTCTCGCAAAAAGGCGTGTTTGGATCAGTTTTAATGAAGCCATTTCGTCTCAAAACCCGCTAATCATTCGCCTGTTGTTTATGTGATTTTTTCATTTGCCAGGGTTGAAACACCGTCGCTATCAATCGATGTTTTGCATTCTTTTGGTCGTGATGCCGATATCTCGTTTGTAGGTTTTTGTCATTTATGAATAATTTAACATATTGGGTGGAAAATCAGAGATATATTTTAGGTTCGTATATATGTACCTACATTATTATAATATTTTCATTCAACCAAACTGTTTAGTTATTATTTAGGTCTAGTAAAACCATAGGGCGCGAGGCCTGGACCGGCCGTTCCACTCGCTCCACCCTAAGGACGGCTCTGCTATGTCGATGTTAATATCATTGATAAACATCAATATTTTATTTTTCATACGACGTTATCCCTAAGACCGAGGCTGCCAAGAGATGCAGAAAGGTAACGCCCCTCTCTCCGAGATGGGTCTGAGAAACGCTTTTACTCTCTGTCTCCAATTCTTTCGCTAGTTGATTCTGAACTACCTATTTTGCACATATTTGCCTGATATATTTACACAGAGAATCGTCGATGTTTGGAGTCCGCTGTTTTGTTTTTAACGTCGATGTTTTCCTTACGATGCTAATCCCTAGCTTCCACTAAACTGTGATGGCTGACAGAAGTGTCGAGTCCATCCCCTGTAGAAGGAGAGTGGCCACTGGAAGGTCAGAACACTTGCCATAGCTTTGCAGATCCAGCCACCCCTAAATAACTCTCATTTGACCATTTACAGGTTAACCTCTTAGTCATCTACCGAACAAGAAATTACAATGCTACTTTCTAGATTTACCATATTTTACCATTGCGAGGTGTGTTTTGCAATCTACAAAAAATTACGAATATTACAAAACATAGACATAAATAAAATATAATTTTCAGACAAAGAAATAAATTAATGGAAGGATTAAACATTTTTTGTAGATATTTTGAAGTGCATTATTTTATTAGGCTATATATACATATATATATATACACATACATTTTAATTGGGAAAATCAGTTCAACCTAATTAGAGGGATATTTAAAAAAATCAATTTGTAAAAAACGACGTAAAAAATTCGAATATACATATAAAATGTTTAAAAATTTATTTCTGATATTAGTTTTAATAATTTTTATTCATAACGGGTTTTCTAGCATTTTTACTGTAATTGCTGGCGTATTTTTGGGCAGAACTATCTTTTTCACGTCTAAATTGTGATCGACTATTGGTGCACATCCTGTTATTAATCTTATAGTTATAGCTAGCCTTGTAAGTAGACAGGACAGCGTTCCTTTAACCTCACTTAAGTGTGGATTTTGCTGATAGGTTAGCTTCCCAGATACTGCTTGGGATTCCCTATGGCCCTTCTCAGCCTCATTATTACATACATCTTGCAGAAGCTAATATAATTCGATTCGTTTCAAGTTTTAAGCAAGCATACTTTAGGTTTTCTCGAACTTTGTTTTAAAATAGTCGTACGATTTTTATATTTTTTTAGCATTCAAATCCAGATACTCAGTAAAAGCAAATTACAATGTTACCCGTGTATATGCGGAGGTCGCCGAGCCCGGCTAGAGACAGCCAAAGCCAAGGGGACAGTTGGGCAGGGCGTACGCCGTTTAGTCTGGGACCAGCGCCAGCGCCCAGGCATCAGCAGGTACTAGTGTCAGACAATACATTCTGTTTGTCTTGTCCACCGTCTAACCTCACCTTAAAGGATGCAAGGACGTTGAAGCCTCTCCTACGTAAGCCTGTAAGAATATAATATCTCTAGTTTAATAAGTAAAATAGAATCACTGTGTGAACAATTCGCGGGGGTGGCTGGGAAGGAATTCGGTTTGGAGTGGGGAACCTAGCGCAAGTTTCCACAAGAGCGCGTTTCTAACCTGACTGCTTACTTCCGGCTGGTAGATGTCAGAGTCATTGCGGACGGAATCTGGTGTAAAGTATAAACATATCTAGAAAATACAAGATTACGAAATGAAAAAAAAGTATTACATTAAAACAAAACAATAAAACCAAAAAATGAATTAGCTTTCAGTACACAATATTATAGCTAATGTTTTCTGAATGTACGTAGTGGAGCGCCCGTAGAGAGCTTAGCGATTAACTGAAAGAGGCTGTCGTCATCAGCGCATGCTCATGACTGGCCAACGCGCAACGAGCCAAACGATTTTTCTTATAGGGATTTTACTAATAAACACTTTGTAGCTGCGTACAGTTGACAGTATTGTTAACAGCCGCAGGGGCATATGGGACACGGAACGTTATAGTTACGGCACTGACATTGTTGCGTTAAAAACAACGGTGTATAATATTGACGTTATATTTAACAGTTTAAAGCCATTCGTTTGCACGAAGTTCGAAAATATTAAGCTATATATGTCCTTGATCGCTCTCACATTTTTCTAATTATAAGTGTCTATTAAATATCACCTTTTTCCAAATGTTTTTAGTTTTCTAGTCTTAGGGTCTTCACCAAACATTTCCTGTTAATTGTAAAGTTTTACAGTTTATCTCTGATAACTGGGGATGCTTCACCAAGAGACAAGGACGACATTGAGTAAACAAATTCATAACACCATTAGGCTAGTTCTAAAACTAAAAACATTTGATATCCACGCAGTCAGGTGTGAAATAAATGTTTGTAGAATCACTAGTAATGCCAAGCAACGATACTGAGCTCTGGATGATTGGGTAAAGTCAATACTGTTGTTTCTTCCTGCCTCACTTCGCAGAGGTGACTTTACAAGCGGTGAGCTGTGGCAATCTGCTACGCACTATCTGGCCGAGTCAAGAGGGTAATACTAGTAGCAGATAGTGCGGTAGTATTCTGTCCGGTAGTAGTGGTGCTAGTATTCCCCTCTTCGGCCGCAATGTTTACTCGGTATAGTAGTCAGACAGTCTAGACATAGCCTATATAGGTGCAAATGGACCTAGGTTCAACATTAAGAGAAACCGATCACTTAATGTCAATTCTTGATGAAGTCCTTATTGTTACGATTTCTTGTTAGTTACTATTCTGTGTTATCTATTCTAAGCATTTTTCGACTGTAACTTTCTCGATTAACGTAAGACACTCGCGTCATACAGAGTTTCTGGACAGACAGCGGTGTAAGTTCATTATTGGAAATAACGTGGCACTTGTTGCTTACAATAGCGACTCGGAAAATTGATGTTGACGCCAGAATTGTCTCTTGACTCACTATTATCGCATTATACGCTACCGCATCTAACACGCGTCAAAGATTTCCCTTTGCCTTGGTTGTATCTACATTCCACAGATTAGGTTTGCCACCGTATCATCATCGTTAGTAAAAGAATTTCGTGTTGGAAACGTCATACGGTTCTAATAAATTACCACCCGTTCAATTGCACATAAAATTATAAACGCTACAGTCAAGATAGTTATATGTTATATGAAGAAGTAACAACCATGTTGCGAAATACATCAATAAAGTTAATGTAGTCAATATACAAACATTTCAAACTACACCCTACACACGTACTCAATATACAATTACATTACAACTCACACACACTTTTTGTCATCATAACTCCTAATGTTCACAAAATACACACACACCACCAAAATATCCCACCCCCACACTAACCTACTTAAGCCTTGAGATCAGTTATGGTCTGAGTTGACAATGGGACACATCTCCCGAAACGACCGTCCTCAACAAATATAAGTAAGTGCTACTATAGGCAAGTTTGTAAATATTTACAAGTATTTAGTAAAGTTAAGGTGTATTTGTGTTGATTGTTGTTACAATAAAGTCAGGGCAGCCCAATTGGCGGCGCTGTGTACTGTTCATTCTGTCGTATTATTGCGTACTAGCCAAACTAAAAACATAGATTTAATACAAACTAAGCTGAAATATCTATTTTCTTTCCTAAGAATTATAAAAGCAGTAAATATTTGTAGTATTTCAGGTATAAAAAAACAGTTTATTTTGAAATGCGAGTGTGATTTTCAAAAGCAGAAGTTTGAAATTATTTGTTTATTGGTATTGCAGAAAAGAATAGTCAGTGTTTTGCAGGGGCTTAGATAAAAGTTTTTAATTGGGGGTTGCCAAGGTCTTAGCCAGATGGAGGAGGATGATGTTTTGAGAATTTAAGATAAAACATGTTTCAAGTAAAAAAAAGGTTGGGAATATAACTAGCGTAATCGCTCGTGGTCTGTATTCTTTTATATTTACTAAATTAAATATTCTTGTTTATAAAATTGTTTTCTTTTAACTATATATATTATAACCTACGTTATTTAAAATATAACTTTACCTTTAGGTTATAAATTTAATTACCTTAACACTCTTTATTCTCGCTTTCAGGTTTCTAATTAATTAACACCAATATGAAATGTAACGTCACTTGCATTTATTCTTAACATTTAATTAATACACTTATTATTACATAGGCCTATATACATTTTTTAGTTACTTTGGTTATCCCCACACCTATTTTACAAAGATCTTTCTCTAACGGTACAGAGTTATTATAACCCAGGTTTT
The DNA here is from genome assembly GCA_036971475.1 of Prosapia bicincta. Taxonomy (NCBI): domain Eukaryota; kingdom Metazoa; phylum Arthropoda; class Insecta; order Hemiptera; family Cercopidae; genus Prosapia; species Prosapia bicincta. Next base: position 162,670,711 of record JBAIZL010000001.1, read on the forward strand.
TGGCCCTTTGAAAGTCCTATCTTAAAATGGTTGGACCCTTCTTTTGTCAAAGGTTCCCACAGCCTCTCTATGACTACTTGGGATAGAACAATGGTTAAGTACTTTGTCCGTATTTTAGTAATTATTCTTGTCGCTTTTCTTACTATTTTTCCGACTATTTTTCTTTTTTTGATATAAACTGAATTTATTCTTTAGCCTCATAAGTCATGTTATATATATATATATATATATATATATATATATATATATGTGTGTGTGTGTGTGTGTGTAGGTTAAATTTATAACAAATGTTAGATTTCAATACTTTCATGAGTCTACAGATTAATTCTGTTACTCATGGATAATATATTTTATTTCCAAAGGCAAAAACAAGTTCGAGAATTTTACCGACCTGACCACTTAGAATACTCGCCTCTGTACTTTGTAGGGATGTAATATCATTAAAATGTTTAAGTCTCGTTTCAAAATAGGAATCTGACCCCCCCCCCCTCTGAATGCGTGCCTGTATGTACCCGCTACTGAACACAATACCACTTAAGGTAGGCCTACTAGGGAAATTAGCGGAATGGTTATGTCCGACGATTAAGATAACCCTGCAAGTTCCCTACCTATTGTGGATACTACACTTGCAAATCATACGTTCAGTTATTAAAAATATAATTTGCACAAAACGTCCCCAGATCGGTTAGTTTATAGTTAATTGCCAACAAAACATATAACACCCCAGTTCGTAAAGAACAAGTCAAAGTTCGGGGGTTTATAATATTGACCCAAACAGTAGTGTACATGACACCGTGTTTCCTGCGTGGTTAGTGAATCAGAAATACTGCCTAACATCGCATCCAACAGATTACCGCAGCAGAATCAACGTAGATTACAGTAGAAGTTAGCCTATACATTTCAATTTCTAGTTTCCATATGGATGGAAAAGTATCAGCTGGAAATCTATTTGTCTTACCTGGTCTCCTTATAAAGTTGTAAAATTCTCTCTGAAGTTTTGAACGGAGTTCTGCATCCATTTACTTAATTTTCAGCAGTTTTTAAGAACATGAAATAGTGTTAGAAAGTCTGGATACTAAGTGTCATATGTCCATATCTAACAGTGGATGGAAGCTAAAGAGGGAAACTAGCGACGGGAGAGGGTCGTACGGGAGAGGTACTGACTGGGAGACATAGTGGTCCACATCCATCTGAGAGTTGGGAACCACTGGCTTAGAGGGTTAGAACTCCCACTCTAACTATTTTCATCTACAAAGATTTGGGAAGATCTGTGAGTAAGAGTAGCGATTTCATTTAAAAGATAAATGGGGTGTTATGTCGCCTGGTGGGCAGGGGTAAGAAGAGCAAATTGACCCACTCTGACTCGTGTATGCTTAATAAACCTACAGGAGTGCTAGCGCTGCTCGCAAGTGGTGGGTTATCAAATTACATGTCTTTATCACAACAATAATGTAATGAAACATTGAAAGTTCAAAGACAACACTGCCTTTAAGGAACCATTTCCATTTCACAGGTAAACCTAAACTCCTAAATATCAATGTATTTTAAAATATCAACCATTTTGGATAATAGTTGTATCTAGTAATTTGTCTGTCTGGGGGTACGGGCTCCTTGTGCCCCCTGGGTCCGTCAGCGGGTATGTGTATGCAGATACTTGTGTGTTTAAATAGGTATCGCTTCAGTTTTCGCGTCTTATAGTAAGGTGTAAGTTTTTACATTTTAACTTCATTAGTTTTTTTATAATCGCTTGATCTGCGTTGTTCAGTAACCACCTGGTAAATACACTCTCGGTTTGTTCCTTCATCGTCTGCTACAAGGGCTGCTTCAGGATAGACTTTCGGGGGGGGGCACAAGGGCAGAAAAACATGGGGTTGTTTTGAGCCAAAAACTTTGAAACATAAAGGCCTGGAAGTAGAATTTCAAGCTATTCTTGTACTTAGATAACACAGGAAAATTGGCATTTTTTCCAGCAAAACCTACGTTTTACCTAAACATTTATAGATACCAAAATTATTATTTTGTACATAATACAAAATATTGTTTAACTTTCATCGTTTCATCAAACGGCTCGGTCTGACGAGGACGACGCGGAGTCGTAGTAAACAGACTGTTAGTACAACCGAGGCGGTGTACCATTTAATGATGTAGTTGGGTCAAAATATTCAATCGATCAGAAACAATGGGACCGTTTATTTAAATTATAATTTTAAAAAAATAAATAATCTGTAAGGAATATTAAAAGTGCTACAAAATGCCAGTGTTTATGCTGGATGGAACTACCAATGTTATCACATGAATTTCTACACCTAACATTACATAAATATAAAAAAATATACATTATATTGCTTTAAAATAAAACTCAAATGAAAAATACATTTTTATAAGTAAACTGGGATGAATTTAAATGTGTTCCGAATATGAAAAATATATTCTAAAAAAAATAGTACATAAATTTCGGGGGGGGCAATTGCCCCTACTGCCTCTCCCCTGGAGCCACCCTTGGCCTGCTACTTCTTTAATTTTATTTTGTTTGCTACTTTGTTTCAACATCAGCAATTGTTCTATCACAATTTAATGTTTTCTAAAACCTGATTCTATCTCTTCTCCTACCTTGATTTGTAAGAAGGAAGTTTTCTTTTACTCTTAACCCACTTATGTTTCTCTTCTTGACCAATTTATTTATATACCCTGCTTCTTCTGCTTCTAACAAATTTCCATTTCTCGTTTTACCTTCCCACGTTTTATGTCTATCTTAATTCAGCTATCTTATTTCGAGATTTTCTCATTTTCTCATTTATCTTTGCTAAAATTTATAAATAATTCAAGGTTTTGACCACTACAATCACTTCTTTATTTAATTGGTTTCTTGGTCTTCTTTGTATACATTTAATGATGTAATTGGGTCAAAATATTCAATCGATCAGAAACAATGTGACTGTTTATTTAAATTATAATTAAAAAAAAACGTAATCTGTAAGGAATATTAAAGTGCTACAAAATTAGCGATGACAGCTAATCTTTCGATCTACGTACTGCATAGTAGGCATTGTCTTTATTCACAGAATAATTGTCGGTCTACTTTGCTTTCCTGGAATCTATGACATCATGACATAGTGTTTTAGTTATAACAAAGACTTACTGTATTTAGAATCCTTAGAGTATTTTGAAACGATATATAATCAGCCTTTTGGTTCTCTCGTCCCAACGAAATACTATACTTTTTCGATTAAAAAAAGTGTATATTCAGTAAATCGCATAAAGTGTTTGGAACTTATAATATACAAGTCACAGATTAAATGGTATTGAAAAAATCTTTTAATTGTCATTGTGGGCAGAGCCGGAATTTAAAGTTTATACGCCCGAAGGCCCAGGAGTGTTTCCGCCTCTGGTTTTACCATCTACAAGGTGAGTTGGTCCGGTTAACAATAACCTTTATGATAATAAGATTTACTTATAATAATTTGTTAATATTACTAGGCAATGCAGAGACGGATCCAGGGGAGGGGAGAGAGGCGACCATTTAGAGCCCCACGTCCGCCCAGTGTCGTCGTTATTGAGAAATTTAAAAAAATTATAGCACTACCGACGTTTAACCTCTATTTAAAACTTCCAGCTAGGCCCTGTTACGAACACAAATATTAAACAGTTATAGTATAAGTTGTAAAATACATAAATAATTCCTCACAATAAATACTGTACGTTAATAATTTATTGTCTACAACGTGTTTGAACATTGGTATTTCGCATTATAATTTAATTTAAATTATTGACTAAGAAATATAAAATTTATTAAAATCGTTTCTGAGACTGAGGTGAGGGTTATAAGTGGGGATGTAACGCAGGGCCGGTTTAAGGGGTACGCAAAGTACGCGGCCGCGTAGGGCGCAGGGCAAAAGGGGGCGCCTACGCGTTCTCCAATCTTCACTATAGAAAAGGTGACTAGAGGTTGAGAGTTGATTTATTTACTCCGCCAAATGGTAGGAGTAAGCGAGTAAGGGTATATCGTAAGGTCCCTATTCGCTAATGCATACTCCCACTACTGTGTTTATTGTTATTCTCAAATGGACTCGTTCGTTGGGCGCCCCTCCGTCATCTACTTGGACTCGTCCATCGGGCGCCCCTCCGTTAACCAAACTAAACTCCTGAGTACCATTCGCAAACTAGTGCGTCAGTGAAGAACCTCAACTAAACAAGTCATGTCTAGTAGTAGTGCCGGTAGTAGTAAAAAGCCCTCTGCGTCATTCAACCGCAAAAGAAAATTGCAGCATGCAAAAGAAGACAAAATGCAATCGAAAACACTACAGAAGTTTTTTTCGGTCACGAAGTTGGACGAGGACGATACTGCTACAAAAACCAATATCGAAAAAGATGAATTGCCAATATTGGAGGCAGTAACTACTCCATCGACAAGCCACCAAACAAATGAAACTGTAAGTTAATTTAATTTACATCACAATAAATTGTGCCTAAGATATAAACTATGCTTAAATTTAAATAAACACGATTTGGGCCTGTATACCAATAACAATGGGTAGCCTATTAAATGATAATTTTTCTATATTTTTATGATAAAGAACTCATGTTATTTGGCTTGTATAAGCTTAGGCCTTTGAATTTTAGAAGCTATTATGTTACGGTTACGCATATTGTAATTAAAATTAGAAAAATATATTTTATGATATTAAGAAACAAAATTAAATACAGAGAATGCAAAGGGCCGTACCGTAGGAAAAGTCTGCACTCAAATTGCACCTTTGGTTAGCGCACTTTCTCTAACAACAATTGATCACAGGAGTTTCTGCAACTGAACGGCTCAGTTTCAATTCTTTAATTTTAATCTTTTGCCATTCAAACTTACATAAATATTTTTCTCGTATTCATATTTTAAAATTAACTTTTACATGTGACAATACAAAAATTTAGAGTTTGATTTGTATTGTAGGATCAAAAGCTGCCTGGAGACACGTCACCGCTACTATCGATGGACTGTGGAGAGTGGCCGCTCAAAATCACGGATGAGATACGAAAACTTCTTGTTGAGCGTGGGCCTGTGCAAGTTACTAACATCGACTTTCCCATTGATGCTAAAGGTAGAAAATTCTCTTCACTTCATTTCACTAGAAAACTTTGCAATAAGGAACAAGTCCACAGGAATTGGTTGATGTATTCAGTACAAAAAAACGCAGTATTTTGCTTTGCCTGCAAAGTCTTTGGTAATGTGAATTCATCTCTTGCAGGAGATCAAGGATATTCTGACTGGCAAAACTTAACAAAGATTTTGACCAGTAATGAGAAATCTTCTACCCACATACAACATTGTCAATCTTGGCGTGAACTGTCCATGCGATTACGTTTGGATAGAACGATTGACAAAGAAAATGAGAGAACCATTCGGGCTGAAACAGAACATTGGAACCAAGTTTTGAAACGTTTACTATGTGTGGTCCAATTTTTAGGATCTCAGGGGTTGGCTTTTCGAGGGACAAAAGAATCTCTTTTTGAGCGTAACAATGGTAACTTTTTGAAACTTGTAGAGTATATTTCCAAATTCGATGTTGTCATGGCTGAACATGTAAGAAGAGTTACTTCTGAAGAGACAAACGTTCACTATTTGAGCAAACAAATACAAAATGAGTTTATCTATCTCTTGTCCATTAAGATCCAAGACCGAATCGTAAGTGACCTAAAAGAAGCAACATATTATGCTATAATACTGGACTGTACACCCGATATTAGCCACACAGAACAAATGACAATGGTGGTGAGATTTGTTACATGTGCAAAAAATAAGGAAGTGTCAATAAAAGAACATTTTTTAGGCTTTCTGCCCATCAAAGATTCATCGGGCGAAGGTCTCACAGAAGTGTTACTCAGTGAGTTATCTACACGGAACATCCCGTTAAAAAACATGAGGGGCCAGGGGTATGATAATGGCTCCAACATGAGAGGAAAGCATGTTGGAGTCCAGAAAAGAGTACTTGATTTGAATTCTAGGGCATTTTTCGTGCCATGTGGAAACCATTCTATGAATCTAGTGGTTAACGATGCTGCTCTCTCTTGCCCTATTGCAGTTGATTGTTTTAGTACGATTCAAGAAATTTTCAACTTTTTTTCTAGTTCAACTCACAGGTGGAGTATTTTGACAAAACACGTATCCGCTCTAACAGTGAAACCCCTCAGCAATACTCGGTGGGAGAGTAGGATTGAAGCATTAGTGCCTCTTAGATATCACATTGAGGAAATATACGATGCTTTGTATGAAGCCTCTCAAGACCAAAAGCTGGATGCTTATAGTAGGAACTCTGCTGTAGGAATACTAAGAAAACTTCAAACTTTCAAGTTTTTGTGTTGCCTGGTAACGTGGTATAATATCCTTTTTAAAATAAACATGGTGAGTAAGACCTTACAAAAAGCCTCATCTACTTTGCTAACTTCAATGGATCTCGTGAAAAGTGTTCAAACATTTTTGGAAAATATGAGATCTGACGAAGGTCTCAATAGCAATATCATAGATGCTACAGAACTGGCAGACAAAATTGGTGTTTCTGTTGAATTTGAAAAAGAAACCGAAGTTCGTCCCAGGAAAACAAAAAGGCAATTTTCCTATGAGAGTGAGGATGAACCGATTCAGGCTGGACTGGCATCATTCAAAGTGAAATTTTTCTTTGTAGTGCTTGATACAGCTATCAACTCGCTTAAAGAGAGGTTTGAACTCATGAAGAATCACAGCAAGAGTTTTAGTTTTCTGTATGACATTAAGTATCTTCAGACATGGGATAAGAAAACTTTGAAAAATGCCTGCATACAACTTCATAGTGTTTTGAGTAATGGAGAAGATTGTGACATAAACGGAGGTGAACTGTTCGACGAGCTAGACATTTTTGCGCCAATGCTGCTACCCGGAAGTTCTCCAAGTACGGCCTTGTCGTATATAACAAACAATGATTATATGGATACATTCCCTAATGTTTTTGTTTCTCTAAGAATCCTTCTGACGCTCCCCGTCTCAGTGGCAAGTGGTGAAAGAAGTTTTTCTAAGTTGAAACTTATAAAGACTTATCTCAGATCAACCATTTGTCAGGAACGTTTGAGTGGACTGGCAACAATGGCCATTGAGAATGATTTATTAAACCAAATGGACACTGACTTCATTCTCAACGAATTTGCCAAAATGAAAGCAAGGAAAATCTCTTTTTAGTGTGTTTTTAGTGTTACGTGTATAATTCTTAAGTTTGTATTTATTTTACAAGTAAATAAATTGTCGAATTTCCTTAAAGCTGACTTGTGCTGTATTTATTGATTTGTTCACACTTTTTTCACTTTCAATTTGTATTGGTTTTTAAATTTTTTAATAATACATTCAATAAATAAGGGCAAGCATGTGTTAATTTAACCCTACTATTTAAGTTTCAACCCTGATTCCTTAACACCTTCGCTACCGAGTGTCCCAGAACCTCCAGCTACCTACTACCAGGGCTATCTACAGGTACTGGACTGCGACGCTCGGTAGCGAACGTGTTAACGTAGTATACTATACACAGTGATATGTTGTCAGTTAACACCTTCACTACCGAGTGTTCCAGAACCTCCAGCCCAGGGCTGTCTACAGGTACTGGAGTGTGACGTTCGGTAGCGAACGTGTTAAGCATTTAAATTTACTCGTATTTTCTATGTATCCAGAGAGAATCCTTATAACCTTACAGGTTTTTGTGGTGGGGGGGGGGCGCCGGAATATTGTTCGCTTACGCTAGACAAACGACTAGAACCGGCCCTGATGTAACGATACCTAAAATTTTCGATTCCGATTCCAATTTCGATTCTCAAACTTTTCTTCGATTCTCGACTCTTTTAAGTTATACAGGCCTACATGATATTCTCTAATAATGAATTTAGTTAACATCTTGGTTATGTTGAGGTGAAACCTTGTAAAGATTTCCTTTTAGAGTAATAGGTTACACAAAACGTTCGAAGTTGATATATGAATAGGAATTTCTGAAAGGGTGACAAACATATTGGATAAAAGTAATGATTTATTTAATATTACAAATATGAACTTCAGTCGCAATTACAATATAACTTCAGTAATAAGCATTCCAGTTTGTATAGCTGGAGAAATTTAACTACTTTTTCTTTGTGTTTTGTTTCGAAATGTATGAAGTGGTGGCGGCCAGAGACGGGAGGAGAGAGTTTGTCGAGCCCTATCGAGTGAGAGTGCAAAGAGCGGTGACAAACAAAAGGACCAAAATTGCTTCCGATCGTCTTTGTTGTTGCGTCATAAATAATAATATTTTAGTGATATAAAATAAACATTTGCTTTAATAGTTAAATTTATTCAAATCAGTTATTACTGGAATAAGAAACAGTTGATAATGAATTATATTTCCTATAAATTACACCATAGACGTATTTTAAGGGTTAAAACAAGAATCGGAATCGGCTTTCAATGGAGAATAGAGTATCGACGATTCCTGGAATCGAGAATCGGAATCCCTAGTTATAAACCCAACGAGCACAGGGCCTCATCGTAAGTCGCGATGTCAAACCACAATCAAGCCAAAATATTAAATAATACTTTATAAATTATACTTAAGTAGTATTAGGGTTTTAAAATATAAGTTAATATTTTAAGATTATATGAAAAGACCCAACTATTCCTAACAATTCACCAACAGTATCGGCAGGGCGGCAGGCACCGTGTCCTAACGTGACATGACCGAATTGTCTGTGTAATATATTAAATGCAACTCAACGGGGCATTTAAATTTGACTGTTTATTTTCCATATTGTTTTACTTTGTTTTTAAGGAGCGTTTGCCTTAAAAACAGACACTTATAAATACCCCATATGAACACGAAAGTCTTAGGTTTAATAATTAATTTCGAAAATTTACGTAAAATCCTGAAGCAGCATAAAATAAAAATAACAAATTCTTTCTGATTGTTAGATCCTCCGAACAGTTTTTGATTTGGGTAAATTAAATAAATAAAATGGCCCGAAAAATCTCAAAATAGGTTTAATCTCTTCAATAGCTACCAACAGATAACTAAATACATAAATGCACAATGGTTTAAAAATTATTATCATTTAAATATTTCAGTTTCCTTCAGTCATTGAGCGCCGTAGAAAACGCGCCCTCACATATTAGATTGTCTAAGTCAACCCGCGGCTCCCGACATGGGTTTTTGCGGCCCGCAGGCCACTCTAAAATGTTGCTTTTGAATGTAGTGAAATGTAATGCTATTCCATAGGGAAAGGCATTCTGTTCATATATGCATTGTACAAGCAATGCTGACATGGTTATGGGAATATTTAATCTTAATGTACTCTATGTGTAGGCTACGAGAAGAAATTTATATTTTTCTTTCTGATCGTGTTATTTCGGTATTCGAGTTTATAAATTGAGACCGGTTATGTGACTTAGCATTTTATGTCAATATTATGCATCATATTAACGAATTGAATACCAAACTTCAAGGCAGAGACAATTTAATTCTCTCGTCAGTGAGTCTTATAAGAGCGTTTGAAAAGAAGTTGTCAGTGGGGGGCACCCAAATGGGAAATAGAGTTCTGATTAACTTCCCTTCGCTAATTGGGATGAATTCAACAGATGCTGATAACATCTTTGACTTCTCGATATATAGCAATATAACACAGTGTTTGAAGGAAGATTTTGAAAACAGATTTCCTGATTTTAATAATTTTGAAAAGTTATTTGTAATCTTTGCATCGCGGTTAAGTGTTGATTATATGGATGGACCACACAATATTCAAATGGGACTTATTGATCTGCAGTACATGATTCAGTTAAAGTCAAAATTCTGTGAAGTTGAATTATTTGGTTTCTACAAACATTACTTGCCCGTAGGAATGGTTAATCTGCGAGAAATTTGTTTTAAAATTTCGTATTTGTTCGGTGGTACTTTCAATTGTGAGCATGCATTTTCGTTAATGAAATCTATCAAATCTAAAGCTCGTACTGGTTTACTTGACATTCTATTGGTGTCAACATTGAAAATAGTAACTACAAACATTAAAATATACTGAACTATTATCAAAAAATAATCAGTGTCAAATTTCCCACTTATCAGAATTCATTTCATATTTTTTAATTTTCAAGTTAGCAGTTTTGTTTTGTTTTGAATCATGGTGTAGTATGATTAATAAGTGTAGTAAACTTTAAATACTTGCTGCAAGTAGCAACATTAACAAGATAGAGAATTTGATATCCGGATACGTTGTTACAGGTATGTAGGCTGTCATAATTATAAAGTGGCTGTGTATGTATGGGATGTACGCTTACATTATAATTTAAAATGTAGGCTTTATTATTTGAAAGTTAACCACAACTAGATAAGACGTATTCTAATTGTTGAACTCGAGAAATTTTAATCCTGCGGCCCGGCTCGAGAAAAATGAGCACTTAATTGGCCCACCGTTCCAAAAAGGCTGAGCATCCCTGGTCTAAATAGCAAGCGAATTGCAAGTTTACTGAAAACTACGCAAATTCAATAAATACATACAGTAATAAACTGTATAAAATAAAAATAAACTTATCTTACCTTGTCATAAATTTTGTTTCTGCTATAGGAAAACAAAATTTTTATTGTGACCCAAGGCCGGGCCTAGTAAATCCAGCTCTGATTGTGGCGTGGTTTTGCCACAACTTTTACAGTTTCTTAACAGTTAGTATTGAAATAGATAGCACAGTTTGCAGCAATGAATGCGTTAATAATCGGAGATTAAAACGTCCATAAAATCTGTACAGCCTTCTTTTTGGTAGTACAAAAGTTAAAGAATGAATGCACTATCTTAAATGAACGAATCTTTTAACTGAGTCTTTGGTTAACAAGTCAAAAGGACCAACCTTTTCGATTGAACAGGGGCTAGAATCAGTAAATCAGTCGAAAAATGGAACCCATGCTTTTGAGTCAATTTTCACGGAATCAATTCTCGCTTATGAAAACGATTCCACCTTCTCTTGATCGTATGTCTTGAGAAAATGGACGAGTCGGTCACATTTTCTAAACATTTCCGCAGGGTTAGACTTACTTCGTGTATTAATAGAGTACAAGCACTGCTATCGGAACTCCTTGTTCAACGATATATTATCTGGCTTAGGGACCATTTTTGAAGTGAAAACTTTTGTAATGAAAACGCCTACAAAAACTTATTGGATGGACTTGAATCTACAATTTCGCGTCAGTATAATTTCTTATTTACTGGAAGGGAGGGAGGGGGATTAGGGAGAGAAAGAGAGAGAGAGAGAGAGAGAGAGAGAGAGAGAGAGAGAGAGAGAGAGAGAGGTGGGTTAAAAAGCTGTTAAGTTTCAAGTTAAGAACCTGCCCCAATACAAAAAGCTACTGGAGGTGATATCGAAAGTTTTTTTTAACAAAATTAACTGTTCGTAATAGTAGGACTACTTCTTCAATATGTTGAGAATAAAGTGTTAACATTTATTCATACTTTACAAAACAGTCTAAAACCTTTAATCATTTAAGTCCATTTCTTTGCCTTTCTTTACATTACAGTATTTTCTTTGTTGACGCGTTTCATAATAACTCCATTCTCCAAACGTCAATAGTACTCATTACTTTAAGTACTAATAAAATTTTAAGAATGGAGTTATTCCGAAACGAGTTATATTTCAACAAAGAAATATATTGTAATGTTAGGAAAGGCAGAAAAATTTCTCCACAAAAATATTCCTAACAGAAGTGAAGCTGTTATATTAAGAATTTAAAGCTTTAAGTAAAACTTGACATAAAAATGTGCAAAAACGTTAAAATTTACCTCAATTGACGACCGTAGTTTGGCAATCCCTCATCCTGCAGGCTATTGCTGTTACGAAAGAGAAGCTGAGCGCCTGCTTCGAGTAGTAATTACTATGGTTCCTGCTAAGGTATGAAGACTTGATTTATTTTCCGTGAAAGGTAATATATCCATTTCAGGCGATAATAACGAGAGCCTTTCAACTTTAAAAAGATATTGTTGGTTTAAAATTCTCACACAAGCTATTTATACGTTTGTGAAGAAACGTATTCAAGCCCTGATATCTCATCTTAAATATTACACCTTTGGTAATACGTTTACCGTAAGGGTGTTACACTTAATCCAGGAGGTTATAGTTTTTTGTCAAAGGAAGGTGTAACTACCGCTTATTGTAGTTAAATTCAAAATATCATGTTCAAATTTTTAAATGAACACTAATGTTAGGTAAGCGCTAGTTTTTAAGACAATCCTACAACACACGTAGTTGGCCTACAATCTGACAAATCTCCATTTTGGCACGAATTTGACTTTCAGGTGTCATCTTTTTAACTGACATCGCCATACTATGGAAAAACGCATCTATTGGATGTTCTTGTATAGTCGGTTTTGCTAAAATTGTTGATAATAATTTTGCTCTATCATCAGAATTTTTCTTAAACAATTTAACAACATTATCTGATGATATTTTACCATATGATTTTCGTTTATTAGACGAATTGCTAAATTCACCTTCTTCAGATTGTTGTTCGGATATGCTGGAGATGTTGCCAGTGTTGCTAACGTCAGGAGAGTCTCTGTAAAAAAAATTTCAGAAACATCCGGGTCTTCTTCCATTTCTGTATCTTGTGTTTCATATTGTATATCATCATCCCCTTGTGTTTCTTGTTTCTGGAAGAGTCCTGGAAAAAATTAAACCGCAAAAATTAACTTTATTTATAATAACGTACAGTAAACTCCCGGTTATCCCAATGTTTGTATTATTGTATCTCTATAATTCATGTATAAATTAATAATATCATATTGTAATTTATATAATAAAATTTAATACTTTACCTGATATTTTCATTACAGCCGCAATTTCATCCCATACATTATCTCTGACATTCGAATCTTTGTATTGGCGGTGCTTTGGGTTATAAATAGATTGGTGTTCTCGCACTAGCTCAATACGTTTGGAATCATCCAGGTGTAAGATGCAAAATGTTCGAACACAGTCAAAACAAACACTCCAGTCGCTACGACATTATGCGGCTACACTGCTCATGTAGCAGTTGAGTCGTTACGGCTCAAGCCGTCCCACCAGTCGTCTCAGTCGCACGGCTCCAGACGCTTCTTAGGAAACGTTTACGTTTACTTACTAACAAGGAGTCACTTTTCATAGTCACGCGGCTGTAGTCGTAACAGTCGTCGCAACGAATCGCACCTTTACAATGTAAGTTCTCCCCAACAATGTGATATTACTAAGTCAGCCATTTCATATAGTAAGAGCGCTGTTTAATAGTTTTTAGGTAATAGGTTACATTTAAGTTAATGTTAGATTTAATCTTTGTCTTTATTGTTCGTGTATTTAGTTTAGGCGAATTAGTATGTTGACAATGCATAGAGTAACAACAAGTTGTGTCATTTTTAAGTCACAGCTGTTTATGAGTTGTAAGCGAAATGTTAGATTTAATCTTTGTCTTTATTGTTCGTGTATTTAGTTAGGCGAATTAGTATGTTGACAATGCATAGAGTAACAACAAGTTGTGTCATTTTTAAGTCACAGCTGTTTATGAGTTGTAAGCGAAATGCGCCATAAAAAAATAAACAAATAAAAAAATAAGATCAGTCAGCCATTATCGTAAAAAAACAATGTTACCCATCATTCCAAATCTCTACTTAACCAGTCCTATCACCAACAGCCAGTCCTAAAAGTGCTGAACCCACAATGATACAAGCAGCCAGTGTTTATAACAGACGCTGCAACCACACGAGGGTCGCCAAACCCCCCTCTTTCTACTGACTGTCAAACGGATTGAGTAATGTAGTCGTTTAACAAACTAACCTCTTTAAAAGCTGTATGATAAATAATTGTAAGATCGATTTTAATTATATGAGATGTGACTAGTCCCGAAAATAAATCAAGGCTTGTTTTTGACTTAATCGAAAAATCCACTTAAAAAATTTGATTGAGAGAATAATAAAAAATATTTATTAAGAAAATAATAAAAAAATACAACGTTTATTAAACTCATTTTACGGCCAGAAGCACTAGAAATGAGGATTGAGAAAATGTAGTCCGGGGAGAGTTGGAAAATAAAGCTATTTTAATTAGAGCGGATGAAGGAAGCAGAGCTTAGAACATGTGAAAACAGACAAAAACTTGGTTTATTGCGAAAGTTGCATGGTTGAAAGGTTTATTAGAAGGGAAGGCACTAATTTTTAGACATTGTCATCTTTATATTAGTACATTATCATTTATAAGTGCAACGAACATATACCAATTTCGTTGCATTTAAAGGTTGAGATTTTGAGACTTCTTTTTTTAAATTTTAAGAACATTTATTACACTATAAAAAAACCTGAAAAATATTGATGTTTACTTCAATGAATTTGCTTGCCACAACCGCTGGGAAACGGGTTTCCGTATTTCTTTAGTCTTAAGTTTGAATTTTTTTTTTCTTAAGAGCATGTGTAGCTCGAAAGTTGAAATGTACCGTGGTATCTGGTTCTCTTTCCATATTTGCCAGGTGTGTTGTCTTTCCACCGTTTAAGTTCTACGAATCATTTCTATTCTTCCATCTGTAGAAAGTTTACATTTTCCACCTCTTTCTTCTACATTATGTCTCTTTCTCACCAACACACATTCTTTCTACAGGTCCAAACCTACGTAATTCTGCCTTCTTTATCACCTTTTTAAAAATATCTTCGTATTGTATTTATCCCTTCTATGTTTCTTTTGGTTAAATAATAAAATATAAACAGTATAAATCCGTAAACAAGAAAGATGAAATTTGCAAACATATGAAAAAGGGCCAGATAAGGACAAAGGGCCTGAGAAAGTCAAAGAGTATGGGTTTGTTTCGAGACGACACAGAAAAATGTTTCGAAGGATTTGGAAAGAATAGAACGTCCCGAAATTAAGTCGAAGAAGGAGAAAAATAGACCATTATACTTCCTTAAAGGGCACAAAAAAAACTAATCACTGCGAAAAACATCCGAAACTATGGTTGTCTTAACTTCATCAATGCTAAAAAGAGGTATAAATAAAATCTTAGTAACATAATAAGCATTTGTTAATCTTATCTTTTTACGATCGAGATTATGAATGGTTATATAGTGGCTGTGGAGATATCAGTTGTTTGTTCCTTTGTTCTACCTACTGCAAAAAATCCATCTGAGATCCAAAATTATTCTAAAAAAATTACTATAGCACATTTTTACTCAAGTATTTGGCTGTTGCAAAAAAATAAACGTAAAAGAATATTGCTGATGTTGATAGCCCTTGGTCTTAGAGAGCTGGAAAACGAATTTCAGACGGTCTCTTACCTTGTACTTCGATATTTAGAAATTTGGTTAAATATTTTTTTTAAATACCTTCCCCCGTGCTTCAGAACAGTAACGGAGTACACACTTACACTGTGATCGTGGTACTGTGGCACTGCAGTTATTTGATCTTTTCTCAGTAAGTTTCTCAAGTTCCGTCTTGTTGAAACACGGTAAGTTGGAGCTTCGAATTCTTACCTCTACAGAGCACGGCCAAGATTAACCGATAGAATATTTATTAGCCTTTTTTGTTAGAAGAGCCAAGCGAATTTGTTTCTCTGCGGAGTAAGCTTGTAGGGTAGCCAGAACGATATTGGGGAAGCTGTGAGGATCGTCGTAGTCAGTACAGGTAATTGGAGAGTGACTTCTTCTGAATTCAAGACAATACTTGCTTTAAAAAAAAAAGCAGGATTGGGAGTTTGCCCTCATGTGCAGTATAGGCTGCTCGTGCTCCGTACTTTTTTTTAAAATTTTTGTTATATTTTTGTTTCCTTTCAAAATTTCAATAGAGGAGTTCTAAACTGTGTCTCACTCTTAGATTCGAACCCTGTAGAAAGGTGAACAACATCTGATTGAAATGGAGATCAAAGAGAAAATATTCAAGAATGTGAATCCAAGGGCAAACTCGACGGGTCGTTCAGAAAAGATCGAAATAAAAACAGACAGAAAAATACCATAAATAACGATCCTGTAATACAGTATCAAACAAAATATTTCTAGCAAAAGCTTAAAGAAGATCAAAGACTTTACAAAAAAAGGAGTTTTTATAAACGATACTATAAATATTAGGCTTATACTCTCTCTAGCAAGGTTAGCCCAAGACATTATTTGTTGCCTATATGCAAGAAAAACCTACCTCTTCCAAAACTGTAGCGATCTAATCTGTGACGAGTTATCGGGTTTCCGTTGCATTTTTGAAAATAAAGTACTTTAAAACACACATGTACAAACTGCAGTAGTATACATACTTATTATAAATGCTTTATCGTATATTAAAAAAAACGTAATGAAACAACAATATAAAGGAAAGGGAGTGGGGAGGTGGGCGTGGTCTTAGATAACCTATATAACGATCCTATGCATTGTGTGATCTCAGTTCGTACGTTCCAAGAATGGACATGGTTGGACGTTCGTTTGATAAAGTCACGAAAAGAATAAACCTTGCAACCGAACATTATACTAAACTGGATGATGTAAGTTATATTAGTAAATTTAGGTGTCTCATAAGAAGATTATTAACAGTGATGACAAATGGGCTTAATTAGACCATGATGCTTGTTTTATTTTAAATATTTTATGCAAAGGAACTGTCCACTTATGTAAAGTACAAAGTTGATATAGTTTTACGTTCGTACGTAGTAGCTTTTACCCAGAAAAAAGCAACAATTTCATTATTAAGAACATGTTTGCATAGATCAGTGTTGAAAATAAAACTTTTATTCAAAAAAGTGTGTCCTTCAGGGGCCCTCAAGTTAATAATCGGCAAGTCGTGTGGGGGTAAAAAAAAACCCATTATTTTAAACATACTAATGTGACAAAATCTAGCTTAATTCTTAATTTTTCTTATACTCTCAGCAGACGCGTTTCAGAGTTTTCGTTATTTAAGTTCAATGTGACAATTGTCACGAGTTTAGGCCAGTTTTCTGTGATTTATTTACAGTGGCCTAAACTACGTTTTTTCTAAGAAGCGTAGAACACACGAAGTTCCCCTCACTTGAATATATGAGTACCCATAAGATAAAGACAGTTAGCCACTCTTTGCAAAAGCACTGTGAGGTGAGTTTTAACCCCAAGATGGATTATTAATTTTCTTTTGAATATTTTATACTCGAAGAGTCAAAATATGTTTTAAAATGATCAGTTTTATAACTTTATTTCATATTTTTATAAATAAATTTAAACATGATAATTTGAAGATAGATGATCTGAAATTAAACTCAGTTTTCATAGAAAACTAGTTCACATTAAATTGAAAGTTTATTAAATATGTCCATACAATGTCCTGGCGATGGTTCTGAATGGGTTCTCATTTACTGAAGTGAAAGATTAAAGCTAGCAGAGGATAAAGTTCTTACCTAACTTAAAATACGTCTTAGAGACTCAGTATTTAATTTGTAGAAAGTAGTTTATGAAAATAAAGATTTAAAGTGTGTCTTTAAGACTTCATTTATTTACAGGCTTCTTTAATAAATGCAGTCTGTTTTCATACTTCAATT